>JBBBDQ010001129.1:0-250000 GCA_037127315.1 Ascarosepion bandense | reverse complement strand
GATACTATTTTTTATCTTTTAATTGCAGAATCTAATTTGATTTGAACTAAAATATACATGAAATTAGGAAGTAAATTCTTAGAAGCTAAATTAGTCCAAGCTTAAATTAATATATAGAATATTATTAGGACAGATGTCATACGTCTAGTGCTGATGGGTCAAGCGAATTTCTTGTTTTTATTTTAGGGAAAATAAATTAAAAATAAAAATAATTTAAAAACGTCTGCATAGAAGAATCTATGGTTATTCATGTCAACATATCTGAACAGATATTTATTTCTATGTTTGTATGTGACCATCAGTTCACATTTTGTTTAGTAAATTGCGTTTATTTAAGTGTTTTATGATAAAAAAAATTCTAAAAGACATAAATTGCACCTATTTCCTTTTCTATTATAACATTTATATTGTGCGACGTTTTCCCAGATAAAAGATAGGTTTGTTATTTTTATTTTTTTTCTTTACCAGAAATATATTGGATGGCAGAGCTTTTACTGTATGTACTATTGCTTAAAATTATTTGATGATTGTAGTAACGTTATTTTTATTGGTTTTCAGTTGAGGCAAAATAAAATTTAACATTGTTGTCAGAATCGATTCTCTGTAAATTATACATTCGGTTATGCACAGGTATGAGCAGATCATTTTCTGCAATTAAATTTATTTTTAGTAGAGTTATTATTATTATTAATGATAGGGTTACTATTAATTTGCAGGTTGGACATATGTCTATTTAATATCCAATTGTTATGTTGTGGTATATATTTATTGTTGTTCTTAACACAAATATAACTAACGATAACATTATTCTTGTTGGAAATATTTTTCCGGGTAAAGAAATGGTTGAAGTGCTTGCAAATAAAGTTTAAGAAAAATCTTTCCGATGTTTGTTGGGACATTTCGACTAAAAAGTTGGATTAAAGCATTTACGCTTTTTTCGTTTTAATTTTATCTTTGTTTTTGTCTAAGTATTCTAAACTTACATTGTTGTTTCTGTTTTAAGGCTTTAGTGCATTTACTTTTGTTGTTGTCACAATTGTCTTTCTTACTAGATTTGCTAGATAACGTAAATTGGATTGATGTTATGTAAGTTGTCTAGAATACTATGTTGGAGGTTATTTTCTTTGTTGAATTATTTGTGTTGTATAAATCTTTGGTAAGTGGGTAATAGTCGTCATTATTCAGGTGAAAGGTTACATCGAGAAAGTTGATTACTTTGGAATCAATGGTAGCAATAATATTTAGTTCGTGATCTTTAAATATTATCAGGTTCATAGTCGATCTGTCTGACTGTTTTCTTGATCAATCCAAATTGGTAAACTAATTACATATAATACTACGTTTTAACAAGTAGAGTCACGTTAAATCACTCTGATCATAGCTCTATTAAGTTTTATTTAAATACATATAAAGTCCTAGCAAACTCTATCCGTAAAATACTCGTTGATAATACGAATAAAGTGGCAGGCAAAAAATAAGGGAAGCATTATTAATAAAAAATAAAGGCCAACATTCAACGATATAAACTATGAACACGACTACAATTTGCTCAATGTGTTTGAAATAGAGAAGATTCTTATCACTCAAAATACATACAAAAATTCATCTTTGATAAGAGCTAAAAGTATATTCTGAAGCGCATGCATAAATAAAACTTTTGGACAATTTTCATATAAATTATGCTGTGAAAAGAAAAAAGGTTATAAGATAACATTGAAAATTATATTAAAAAAATAAATATAGCACAATGTCTGTCATTTTAACAAGATGCGCATAAAGGAAGGATTGCTGCCTATATATATATATATATATATATATATATATATATATATACAAATGAATAAAGAACGACGAAAATGATTGCTAAGTACAAAACATTAGTTTAAAACAGTGCTCAGTAGAAAAATAAGGCCATGATTATTATTAACTATACTTTAGAACAAGTACAAACTACAAACTACTAAAAAATTGTACATTTTGTTTAGATATTGAAAGAACATAAAAAATAAACGTTTTACTGAAAAAAAAATTCTCATCTTTTCTTCTCTGTTCCTTTCCCCACCTTTTCCCATGTTTTTAATATTTTCTCATCTCGTACAAAAAGAGTTCCCAAAATGAAAGGAAGTGGTGCTTTTAAATGTTTTTCAATTAAACGTTTGTAGCAGTTTGTATATGTTCTAAAGTATAAATAATAATAATAATAATAATAATAATATATACATATAAATAATTTATATATGTATATATATATATATATGTGTGTGTGTGTGTGTGTGTGTGTGTGTGTCCATCACTGCCAAGGTTGTGGAATTACGTGTGCGGATTTCCGAGTATCAGGTTTCACCTTTAGACAAGATTACTTTTATGTGTTCAAAATTCGACACTTTCTCCAGTGAATTACTATTCGTGATAATGTTGACACAGATGTTACTGTTTGTGCTATTCACCACTATTTGAATTTCTCGGAGCTGGCCCCCATTCCATATGATCCTTCTTTTTCCAAAAGATTTTGGTCAAGTCCTGTTACTACTTGTTATAAGGTCAATGTAATCTAAAAAACGTAAGTTACAAACGGATCTGCCACCGATAAAGACTGAAGGATCATGGTCATTTAAGGTTTCTTGTATGAATCTCTCTAGAAATAGGTTGAACAATGTGGGTGAATAATATGAATACACCCATAATTGCGTGGGACATAACTGTTAAAGCAAAATCTTATGATGGGAAAGGTGAAAGGTGTGATCTGAGAGTTGAAAAAATTACCAATTTAAAATATTTAAAGTGTAGAATGTGGTGTTTATTAGTCATTTTCGTTGCTTAGATGTTTTCATTTTACATTCATACGTCAAGAGATTTTTTTGTTTTCTTTTTCCTTTTTTTCGTAATTCATCATTACTGTTTTCATCATCTACACTTCATGTTAACTTTTCTATAGCACATTATTCCTATGTTCATAATGTTTTATTGATACGACTGATTTTCTTTTTGTTTGTTATATAATATTCCATTCAGGCGATTTATTACTGTTCCTTAGCAAACACTAACTCCTGTTTTGATTTATGTGCATTTATTATTTACAAGGCATATTGCCTTAAATTTTCTATCGCACGTTACCATCTAGAGTTTATCCACGCGTTTTCCTTTCTATAACGTCTCCAGTTTGTTAATAATTTCTCAAAAAAGATGTCTTTTATAATCGGATTTATTTGATGTTCACGGAGAAATGATTTCTTGGTTTATTATTAACACACAGCGTCTTAACAACGTAAAATACTAAGATAATACTATGTAAAAGACAACTTGGTAAAGGAAACTGAACAAGCTCATAACGGAAGCAGAAATAGAGGTTAGTCATTAACTTTAAGAAAATAGAATTGATATTTGATCGCCGAAAAGACAATCACATCGATATAATGCAACACTCTAACTGGGTATCGTAAGAATAATCGACCAGATGTGTGTAATTAATAAATAAAAGTTCATAGGAATAGCTGAAGATTCTTTACAGAAAATGAAGAAATTATTAAGCGATTGAAAAATGTCATTCGTACGTAACAGTGAATGTTAAACAATTTCCTCATAAAGCAAGAAATAGCGTAAAGGAAAAGAGATATAGTTCTGGCGATGAATGTTGAAAACATCATGGGCATATCATATACATAGGGACACATTTTATGGGCCTAACAAATCTAAATTGTTGCTAACAATAAAAAAAGAACTACATTTTTGTGAGAAGTCATGGGACATTAAGGAAATGCGCTTTTATTGATAATTTATTAATTATTATCGAAGCGGGTGTTGAAATATTCTCGGAATGACCAAAACGTCCTTCTAAAAATAGAAACATTTGTCATTTGGCAAATTTTTTATGAAGTGAATGTGCATGTTATTCTTTTATATTTTTCCATATTAATCTCTTAATCGATAAGTGTGCACACAGAAAAATCACACAAAATGCAAGCACAAAGAATATAAACACACACACGCACATACACATACATGTTTTGGTAGGAAATGAGAAGTGTCATTCAGCCTCTTTTCTTAGGCTTGTACATTGATCTATAAATTTCGCTAATAGGCATGGCGAACATTTACAGCTTCAATAGAGTTTTTTCCCTTTTCAGTTTCACCACTAATAAGCGGCCCTCTCATTTTTCAAAGAAGCTAACAATTTCCAGATTCAATGCTGTGGTCTTTTTGTAGAGCGTGGATCTATTAAAGAACCATAAAGTTTACAATTATAGTCAAAGCAAAAGTCCGACCGGCATTTCCATGCCTGTCTCCAGCGATCTGTAACAAAAGACATGGAAACTCGATCCCTCGATTGCCGTGGAACTCACGATCTTTGAGAAAGTGATAAATCAAAATAATGGTCACTATATTACAATGGATCTATTTGCATTCAAATGAGAAGGCACTAAATACAAAACAATAAAATCTGCTTCCAAATCACAAAGTAGGTGCTTGCACGGTGCAGCAAAGTGAATAAAACAACGGGCTATGTAATTTAGAGGAATTTATTTTTAAATCCTCTCGCATAAATTACCAGTTTTATGCTTCTCATAAGAAATGAAATTATATATTTTTACTAAATTAATCTAGACATTTATTTTTAGTAAAATAATCTGATCAATGTATTGACTTATTAGTTTTGACAGATTTCTACACATCTATATATATAAAAGGCAAGATGTGTGTCTGTCTATCTGTTAGTCTGTATCTCATTTTATTATCTGATTCACGGCAAACTTCACACAAATATTCTTTTAACTTCCGGTCAGGGCATGGTTGACTTATTTTTCCAATTTCCCTCCGATATCGGAAATCGATGCCCCGATATCCGATCAGGTCTGATCCAGATAAGGATTTCAGCCCTTTTATTGTGGCTCTTGCTTCAGAATTTGCTCTAACTTGATAAAATTAAAGTTTTTAGTCTCAAACATTAGTAGATCTTCACAGCCTAAAACTATCGGAAATTGATACCCCCAATATTCTATCGAATCTGATCAAAAACCGATATTCAGCCATCAATATGGCTCATTTTCTCCAATTTTACTCCCGATGGGTACGATAAATTTTCATGGACTTACTTAGGTTAGTTTAACCTTGGATGACTTATTTCTCTCCGATATTTGACATCGATACCCCTATATCCTAAAAAAATCAGGTTTTCAACCTTTTATTTTGATTTTTGCTTCGGTTTTTGCTCTAAGTAGGTATAATTTAGTTCTTACTCTCAGCTATGATATCATTTACTCAGAGGACTTATTTAGGCTTCAAAATTCAGTTTGCGACAGAAAACTTCTTTGACATCGATACCGGAAATCAAAATTTGACTTACATCCATTCTTTTTCTTTCAATCTACAATATCGCTTTGACTGGAAACAACAATTGCTTTTTAGTCTTTTGTGCCAACGTCCAAAGTCTCTGAGATCTAGGATCAGGAATTATTTTAAAGCTTTTAGAGCCAATCAACGCCGGGCTATACTTCTAATATATAAATAAAGGTATTGTGAGTATATTGTGAGCATCAATGAAGTCTTAACGGAATATTTTTCTTTTACAACATAAACATAATAGAACATATGACAAATAAAACGGATATTGATAAATATTATATAGCATAAAAGTAAAACTCAGTAAGAAAATTATGAATCTACAGAAGTCTGAAAAATATTTTTAATATCAACATTTTTGTACCCACCTTTATTTTTTTATTCTTGATTGCGTTGTTAATTACTGTTATGTGGTTAAGGCAAATGTAACCTGGTAGAACAATCTAGTACGTAAATGTAATGAACAGTACTTGCAATATGCAGTAGCCTGAGACGTAGTTGTAGTCAATAGACGTAGATCAATAGTCGTAGAATTCTAGTCAAAGTCCTGTAAACCTCTAGAGATAGATCTCTAGTAGAATACCTGTAGACCTCTAGTGGTAGATCTCTGGACTTCTTTGCCTTAGTTTATATTTATGGCTGATACCAGCCAATCACATTGCAGTGATGGAGAATCAAGGTGTATACATATTCATTACTTATTCATTACATCTACATTGAGAAAACAATCGCAAATGTTCTTTACTCTGAACTTATGCAAGTATTAAATTTCTCTTGATCGTTGTTTTTCTACATTTTGATTAAATACATTTTACTAGGATTCAACTACAGTGCATCATGTGGACATGCACGATCATTCGGACAAATATAGGTATATTGTATACTTTTGGGGAACTGTACCCATCTTTGCAAAATTAAAATTCTGTGATATTACATTTCTTCACAAGAGCATGTGTAAAAGCAAAGAATGACTTTTGATATAATATTCAGTACAACGATTTAACAGTACTACAGCATCCAGAACTTGTACAGGGAGCATTCCTCTTGTATACGGATAGAAAATTGGGTAGCCGCCGTGAGAATGTCTACTACCAGATTTATTAAAAAATTGCATCAAAGCTTTGCTCAGGGAAATGGATAGCTTACGAGAATTATCGTTTGGCGTAATCCTAACAGTGTAAGATACGTAGATGACACTGTGTTGATGGCCAACTCAGAATGAATAATGCACGATCTCCGAGACTGCACAGTAGAAGAAAAAAAGAAAAAAACTAACTATCAACCGCAAAAGAACAGGATGCATGGTCACTAGTAAGAAAGAAAAACAAGATGCGCCTTAAAAATTGGATATATAATCATCAAGCAAGAGCAGAATTTTAAATATCTAGGAAATTCTTTAACAGAACATGAAGAATGCGTCACTGACATTCGAACACGAATTAAATTAGCAAAAAAAGAGTTCCAATAGCTAAGCAAAGAAACTAGAAAAATCTTTATAAATATAGAAAAGAGGGCTGAAATCCTGGGTTCGATCTGTCCGGTTCTATGATAATGAATGTTTGACAAGCTTCCATTAGATGAGCAAAAATAGGAAACAAAGGAAATGTGGTTCTACAGATTGGTGCAGCAAATAAGAATGAAAGAAAATGACAGTATAAAGAACACGTGCATCCAGAATAAAGAAAAGATAGATGAAATTACCTGGACATATAATAAAGAAAGCAAGTTTGGAAAATGAGAAAGAGACATAGGAGAAAGCAGCAATCCGCAATACCTGGTGGGTTCATGCAAGTGGATGTCAAAACGAGGTTGTAGACTTAAAAAGGGTAACATCTGCAAAGAGCCCAAAGGAATTTGCACAGAAAAATATTCTGAAAGGACGCGGCCTATTGAATTACAAGTGCATGACGTCTGTATTCTCATTATCAATTTTTGTAATCAAAATATTTTCCATATAAACCCCAGCAAATTTGATCATTACATTTTGACATATCCACTCTAACTAATCTATTTCGTATATTGACAGTAAATCATCATACACGGATCTCCGAATCGTGTGTAACGTGTTTCTCTAATAATCATTTACTATCTATCTTTGTCTTTGTTTCTTATATTCATTCACTTTAAATCATCAAATAAACTTAAGAGCTGTTTCTCTTGACTTTTATGTGAATGTATAAATCTCATAAAATTATTTCTTCATCATATATCACATAGATTGTCTCTGATGAGCAATGATTTTAAAATCTCCCCCACTCAGATATACTAAGGTATTTAATTCAAGCAGCTACTCGGCTCATGTAAAATTCGTCCTATAATAAATAACGCTCATAATCGTAGCTATCCATCTTAACATCATCCTCAGAACAATAAGCACTATCACTTTAAAATGGCAGCAATATGTTTTGCTAAGAAATCATCGTTGAGCAGCATATCCTAATAAATTAATAAATATGAATCTACAGCTATTTATTAGAAAGTAACTCAAAAGCTGTACACTACTCGGGAGAAACCCTCATAAGGAATTGATATCAGGTGAGGTAGAATTCAGCAAAAATAACTTTAATCGGACATTCCACCATGTGGGATTACAGTTATGTTTTTTTAAATTTTATTTTAACCTAATCGGGGTGAGAAAGCCATTAACAGATAAGAGGTTAATGGGAAGAAAGAAAGTGAAACGACATTAATCAACAGAAAAGACAATAAGAGAATTAGTTTCCAGACGAGAGTTTTGCAGGCGAGAAGTGCGAGAGGAGAAATTATTAGGGAAACATTTACACTTACACCAACAGTAAACTGATGAAAAATCGCTGCCTTTCCTAGAAGTAGAAAACAATTTCTGTTGAATGCCAGTCATGTAAAAGTCCATCAACACTTTGCTGATAATCATCACAAAGAGTCTTTTTTTTTTCATTGAACATGCTATTATGGTCTGATGAGACAATAATTTAACTATTCGGTAAAAATCCTTCAAGATATGTCTTGAAAAACTAATTGCAATTAAAAATATTATTACATTTATTAAACATGATTGTTGATGTATAATTATTTGGCGTTTTTTTTTGTTTTTTTTTTATAAGGATACTCATGCAAATATATCGTGGATCATGTGAATGAACAAATGACTACTTCAGTAATTGACCAGGGATGAAATTACACTCAATAACATTAAAATATATTTTTCATATATTTGTTTATCTTATTTAGACACGTAAGTTAAATTATTGATGTTTAATAGTCGGTTCTCCTTTTGCTCTTGATACTTGAAGATGTACGGTTCTTTTGAAAATTACCAAAATAAAATAAAATAAAATAAAATAACCACACAAACACATAACGAAATAATACAACAGAGCAAATACATTCTTCATTTTTAATTTATGGAAATGTTCCTGGTAAGGATATTTAACCTATTCAACTAACGGGAGCGAGATGTGACACAAGGTCTTTTTTAGAGTAGGGACCCGACCGTGTACGGACGGGCACATAGACAAAAATTCCCAAGTCCCCTCAATCGCCGGTTGAGCGGACGGAGCTACAAATAAGCCGCACTCTGTCTTTGAGAACAGAGACTCAACTGAGAGATAATTTCGGTCCCTTCTTCTTCTTCTTCTTCTTCTTCTTCTTTGTGCCCTGTCCCTCCAGGACGTAGGCGATCATGGTTTTCCACGTCTCCCTATCCCCTGTGGCTCTTAGTATGTTTGTTCCTATTACTCCTGGCAAACCCCGTTCCGTCGTCCATCTGATCAGGCCCTGCAAATACGTTATTCGCTGCCTTCCTCTGTCTCTCTTTCCTGCTATCTGGCCAGTCAGTATCAGGTTCTCCGGGCTCTCCTTCCTCATTACGTGTCCCAGGAACTTCAGTTGTCTCTTCCAGATGCTTAGTATTAATTTCTATTGGGTTGCCAGTCTCAGTCCACGATATTCGCAGCATCCTCTGTAGAACCACATTTCCGCTGCTTCCAGTTTTGTCCTCATTTTCAATGATATTGTCCAACATTCACTGCCGTATTGAAGAACTGACATCACATAGCAATCCAACACTCTTTTCTTTGTTTCTAGTGAAATTTTCCTGTGTGTTATTACTTTACTCAGCTTCTGGAACGCGTTCTTTGCCATGCCCATTCGCCTTCGGATCTCTGTGTTGCACTGTCCGTCTCCTGTTAGAACACTTTCTAGGTATTTAAATTTTTGTACTTGCTTGATTCTGGTATCCCCACCTGTATTTGGCATTTTGGGTTGCTCTTTTTACTGATGACCATGCATTCAGTTTTCATACAGTTTATTTGTTGTCCTTTTATGTCACTCTCCACTGCTACCTTCTGTAGAAAGTCTTGTAGTTTCCTTTCCGTGTCAGCACTGTATCATCTGCATACCTTATGTGGTTCAAGTTGTGGCCTCCAATAAGAAATCCTGGCGTGTGATCTAGGGCCCTCAAAACATTCTCGCTGTGCAGGTTGAAAAAATCCGGTGAAAAGACACATCTTTGTCTTACGCCTCTTTCTATCTTTGTAAATCTACTGAGATCGTTACCTATCCGTATGCAGGCCGTTTGCTGCCAGTAGAGATTCTTGATTACTCTTATGTCTTTCCCGAAAATGTCGAGGCTGCCGAGCATCTCCATCAATTCTTTGTGTCGTATCTTGTCGAATGCCTTCTCATAGTCAATGAAACATAGGTGCGAGTCTTTCTTCATTTGTATTGCCCTTTCGAAGAGCATTCTAATCATGAATATGGCGTTCCTTGTTCCAGTGTCCTTAACGAACCCTCACTGTTCCTGCCCTATCTCTGGCCTGATTCTGCTTCTCGCTCTATTCATCAGGATTCTGATAATCAGTTTTGTGATGTGACTCATGAATCTGATAGTTCTGTGTAGTTCACACTCGTTTGCACCTGGTTTCTTCGGCAGTGCTATAAATATCGACTTGCATAGGTCGTCTGGTATTATTCCACAGCTATAAATTTCGTTTATTATATCGGTAATTTTTTCTATGCCATATTCTCATAAGGCTATCAGCAGCTCTATCACTATGCCGTCTGGACCAGATGCTCTGTTTCTGTTCATTTTGGCCATTTCAGCTTCCACTTCGGATTTTAGTATTTTCTGTCCATCCATCTCCTTGTGTATTCTCGGTTGTTCTCTCCTGTCGCAAAAAAGATCCTTTATATACACTTCCCATCGCTGGAGTATTTCCTCTTTCTCCAATATGATTGTTCCATCCTTGGATTTTATGCATCCAGTTGAGAAGCAGGTTTTTTGTCCTGTCAGTTCTCTTATTTCTTTATGCATCTCTGCTTTATTGGTCCTGCTCAGTCTCTCTACTTCTGCGCATTTGTTGTTGAAGCATTCCTCTTTAGCTTGTCTGCATTTGTTCCTTATCTGCCTGTGAAGTTTCTTGTACTCTGCTCAATGTCTTGGCGTTAATCTTTGTCTCCTTTGCATCATGTGGAGAATCTCTTCGGTCATACACTCGTTTTTCTTTTGCGTCTGATTTCCTTTGGGGCTATGTTGTTCGCTGAGGTCACCATCGCTTCCTTTAGTGAATTCCATTTTGAGTGCCCTTTTCCAATTTGTTCTTCATATTTCTTTCTCACGCTGTTATTGTATTCTTTCTGCATGGTGAGGTCAATCACAAGCGTGTCGTATTTCAGCCTTGGTGATGTGCTGGGCTTGTTCAGTCTTAGTAGTTTCACCCTTAGTTTGCAGATGACTGGGAAGTGGTCACTTCCGCAGTCGACCCAAATATGTGCCACATAAGTATATGAAATTAAATATGTAAAGTATTAGGTATGAGGAACACTTTAATAAGAAAAGATTATAAGAATCATTTATGTGCCATAAGTGATACACACTTCGGCGATCTTCGAGGCAAGACAGCATATTTTCCTGCAGTAGGTTGCCATTACTTTCTACGTAAACTGATTGGTAACCAGCTTTTACAACAAATTCAGACGCTCAGTAGAACATAATAACACCCTCTTTGATGTAAAAACTGGAGTCAGAAACAAGGATGCGCGATGTCAGCAATCCTCTTCAATTTGGCCATTGACTGGGTCATGAGAAGGACAACGGAGAACCTTCCGAAGAGAATCCGCTGGAGCCTGCTCTCGACCTTGGATAATCTGGATTTTGCCGATGACCTAGCGCTGCTGTCCCAACATATACAGGACAAGACCAGCAGACTGGAAAACATTGGGCAGCAGATAGGATTGCAGATTAGCACCAAGAAGACTGATATGATGTCATTGAACTAGAGCAGTCCTGCTCCTATCAAAGTGAATGGAGAAGATTTACGTCGTACAGACAAGTTCACGTATCTGGGTAGTATGATAAGACTCGAGGGTGGCACGAAAGAGGATATTCAAAGCAGCCAGAGAAGATCTATAATTAAGACCTGTTGAAGAGATGCATGCAAGAGAACATGGGAACCATCATTACAAGAAAGCAGTGGAGATAGATTGGGCATGTGCTCCGGAAAGATCCACAGTCAACCACAAGATCAGCACTGCACTGGACTCCAGATGGCAAAAGAAAGAGGGAAAGACCAAGAACGACATGGAGAAGTACGGTGGAGAATGAAATGAAAGGCATGCAGTAGTCTTGGGGTACATTGACTAGTCTGGCCCAAGAGAGACAGAGGTGGAGAAGCTTTGCTATTGTCCTACACACCATTGGGTGTAACGGATGATGAAAATGAATTAACTTTTTAATAAAATAAATATATTACTGAGACTTTTAGGGACTTGAAATTTACCTATAATCTTTCATTAAATCTGTGCTGAGAAATTTCATTCTTTATTCTCAGAAGTATTTGAAAGAACAGGATGAAAAATCATCAAAATGTTAGATTTACGACAACCGCATTAACAAGACGTCTTCCCTTGCACATGTCTGAATATTCGTCGTTTCGAAACATATATGAAAACATTCCTGTCTACATTCACAAGTTAAAAGTTAATAATAAACTACACAACTATCCTAAACGAATAATACAACAAATTCAAACTAAAGCTCCTTGAAAAAATATACATTAAAAACTCAAGCCGCCACTCAAGAAAATCAGCTCCGAATACTTTCATACTGTCCTAAACTGTTTATAAAAAACAAATTCTGATGCTTTAATACGCGCATGACTATGATATTACAGCACGAAAATTCCATAGTGAATACTTTTCACGATCAATTGAACGCTAAGCATAATTGTTAACTGTTTCATTTAAATCAGAAAGAAAAGAAATTCAGTAATATATAGTAACACAGATTTGTGGTCATTTTATTAATAATACATGTACTTCTGAAGATGATCTAGGAAAGAGATTGAACGTTTTTGTAAAATAAAAAAATAAATACAACTTACATAGTTACAGTGGTGTTCTTACATATTTTAATTACAATATGCGAAAGATTATTTGTGAGAAAGAACGACTTTTATCTAGAATAAGCAGACATGATATTTTTAATTTATTATATATATATATATATATATATATATAAAGATTAGTATGTCTACAGGAATGTAATAAAACTCAGTTATAGTAGCTCCAATAATTTAGAAAAAGTAATAAAATTACATTTTCTGCTCCGACTCACTGGTTCTCCCTACATAGTCGAGCAACAAGATTATTAAATAGGTCCCACCCTTTTACTGTGAATCCAGTAAAATGTAAACACAATTTGTATTCCATCAGCTTTTTTTTCGCCCTTCCCGCTTGTGCAATTAATTCCCATAATATAAGTATTCTAATGAATTTACGTAATACTGATTCTGGTTCCGGAAGTTTGAATGAATGCAGCTGTAGCTCTGTGGAAGCCTGCCCGTCGTTAATTTCCGTAACATGTTTACATTTGTTGACATTACGATACATTTCAGAGCAGATATGCTTGTTTACGGTGAATCAAAAATTGTGTTATATAAGCATGATAAAAACCTCGTCTGATCAAGAGGTTATTCATGGTCTAGTGGTCAAGACGGTACCAGATCAAATGGTGTTCTTCCCCTATGTAATAGGGTTCGCAGGTTCTAATCCTGCTGGATAGCACACATTTTCGTAATAAAAATTTATCGTAAATAATCAGGCCGGTAGATATAAATATAAAAATACTGTTGAATTAAAAAACAGAATATCTACTTAAATACGAGTATCGGTAAAAATAATGTTCAAAATAATCCATTACAAATTGTCGGTTGCTTATAACCAAGTTTCGTTAAAATTCGTAATATATATATATATATTTATTTATTATAAATTATGTTTTAGAACATGTACATTATTTTTAATATATGTCCTCGACAATCATATGTTTGTTAAACGTTGGGTACGTTTCTTCGGAGGTAAAAGCAAAACTGAATTCGTCTGCTCCCTATATTTGGTTCATTGTTGTTGTGGGAGGTTGGTTGGGGTTATTGATAATGAAGGGAATGTGTCTTCTAGAGTTTTGAAGAGCCTGGTGTGTAAGTGCTAAATTGTTGATTAATGGTATTATCTATTAAAGTGTACGATTTTATCTGTCGGGTATATCTTTTGGTTAGAATTTCGCAGAGATTGGTGTGTGTGGGGGAGTTTATTACTCGGTCAATTTTGTATGTTTTCGTGGGGTTTTCTTGTGTGTGTGATTGGGGACTTGTCTTGTTTGTTGACCTTAAGAATTTTTAGGTGTCTTGCTTAGCTAGCGGTTGATTTATTTGTGTCTGTTGTTACTAGACAAATTTTATTTATTCTCTTTCATTTAGTGGCGAGGCTGTTTTTCTTAGGGTTCCTTATATAGACGTGATAGGGGTGGGGTGTTTTTTCTTTTTAATTTTTATTTTTTCAGTACGGCATAATTTGTATTTTTATATTTTTTTATTTTATCAGGATCGGGGTGTTTATTCATGTATTATTGTATTTAGGCAAATTTGTTTCTAAAAAGTCTAAACTTGCATTCTTTCGGAAGTAAATGCAAATTTCTATTTTGTCAGCTTTTATAATGTTTCTAAATTTGTATATTTAATCTTAATATTGAATTTAGAAGATCAATCTTTTCCTTTTAATTTTTTGGATTCTTTTTTAATTTGGGAGCTGTTTTTGAAGACTGAGTGAAGCAGGAATTGCTGACTTTTAGTGGAGTACTAAAAGGCTTTGTAATAAAATATATGATGGTTTGTAATTTTAATTCATATATATATATATATATATATATATATATATATATATGTATATGTGTGTGTGTGTGTGTAATATAGCAATCTAGCCCCCACCCGAAGAAGGTTGATGCAATCGATGATATTTCCCGCCGATGAAGGGGTCAGCGAACGACAAGACAGGTGTTTGAAAAATACATCCTGTCGGCGTCTGGAGCGGATGTCGCAGGGTTATGAGTCGGGCTCGTTTGACCTTATTTCCGACAGCGGCGGAAATGACTACGGAAGTAAACAAAACAGGTGTCTCTTGGAATGACGTGGGCGTTGCGTAGGCGAGACAAAACCGGAAGGAAAAGTCCCGGTTCTAGAAGACTATAAAAAGAAATCGACACACAGATTCGCCAGCAGAGAACGGCCAGTGGAAGCAGAGAGATACCACAGGCACGACTTACACTCCCGTCGACTCATTCTATGTGCGCTCTCACTCTTCCATTCTCTGTTCCACAGAGGCTCGTCGTCAGGAATAGAAATATAATCTTATATTTTTATATATGCGTGTTCTCGTTGTTTGTCGTCGTACAGTGATATGTAACATGTGTATGTATATATATATATATATATATATATATATATACATACATTTTTATATACATATATACAAAGATATCTATAAATACATATGTATGCACAAATATATATATATATATATATATATATATATGAACATATATTTCTCTCTGCATATTTGTGTGTATATATTTAGACATCATATATTCATTTAAGCATATCTGGTAAAGTCATTTAACTATTTGTTTTTTTGTATAGAATCTTGTCGTGGTCATGAATAAGTTTCCTGGTATGGGTATTAAAACAGCAAGGAACGTGTTGTATGTACATTTATGAGTTTGATTTTTATTCTGTAATCCCTAGATCATTTTTATTTGGTTATTTGTTAAGACTCAATAGCGTTGCCTGTTATGAATATATTGTTGCTTAACAGTTACGAATTTCGCATTTACAAAAGAACGCGACTTCGATTTAAAGATTATATGGAGAATGTAAAATATTTGAATACAACAACTGCAATTTGAATGATTTAATGAAATTAACATTTTGTTATTGAAAAAACCTAATGTTAATAGTATTGTATAACATTGCTACAATAATCATAGTTAGTTTTGTTTACTGTTTGTTTTAGTATTCGATGAAGATGTCTTCGAGAATTTGGAATTTATGTTTACTATTTCATGAAGAAGTATGCATGTATTTCCCACAATCATGAATATATATATATATATATATATATATATATGTATGTATGTATATATATAAAATAAATGAAAACAAACAAACGTGAAGTCAACAAACACAAATAAAATAAACACACAATGATGACCAAAAAAAATGAGCCGTAGCTTGCAAAATATGCCAAGATATGAAGATAAATGTCAAAATTAAAACGAGGTCAATAAAACAGAAGTGCCCATCTCTTAAATAGCAATACACTAATCAAATATCTGACAACACTTTTATCCATGTTTGTACGATCCTCGTATGTATTTATACCTATGATTACATCTGGACATAGATTATGATATTTCATTTACTACCTTTATCGTTCTGGAAAAAACTTAATAGCTAAACGAGTGAAAGTTCGCTATTATGTTGTTCTCAGAACGAAAAAAAACTGAATAACTCCTTCCTAAATTTGAAAATTTTTGATTGTTTGAAAATTCCAGTCAGGCATTCGTAAAAACTCTGTTCGTAAAAAATCAGTTTTTTTTTCTCTTGAAGATACCGAAAAGTTTAAAGCTAAGGTACGGAAATAGCTCATTTCCAAATGAAAACTATTCAAAAGTATGCATAAATGATGTATTGAACCCTTTATAATACAACTTTGTACTTGTCTAAATTAAATAAGACAAACACTAAATAGCTAACCACACACACAAACACACGCACACACACACACACACACACACACACACACACACACACACATATATATATATATATATATATATATATATATATATCGCATATCAGCTGGTGGGCATCTACGAATCCATATTCAATTGCCACCCTGTATTTGTGCATTCTCAAGTGGCACTTTAGCCCAGCCATCGTCAAACACAATCAGAACATGTCAGATCAAGCTGCCGGTGAATACCTTCAGGAAATCCCAGCGGGACATCCTTGCATATATCTATTTTATTCTTTACGGGCCTCTTTCTCTCGTCTTCAAGTTAACGCCTTCCCCTTACCGGTTTCTTGTAATTATTGCGATTAAATGAACATTCTTCCCACTGCTCAAAGGAAACGTTCTCTTTCTTCAGAGTTCCCTTGATGCAGTCCGTAAAGTGCATCTTAGCTTTTGCCAGCATTCAAACTCCACCCACGTCTATTGAACAGGTGAAGAGGCTCATCCCTTGTTCCCTGTTTAGGATATGGTTTCCGGCTTTCTCTTTTCCAATCTTTTCACTCTTATGTAGCCCCCTGCACATCAGTGGCGTTACAGTCTTTCTCGGAGTGATATGATTAAAAACAGAATTCTATCAAAAGAATAAAAAGGAATGGCGAAAAAGAAAAACTCTTCCCAGCCTCGGACACCTGCCTTCTAACATAATCTTTCCTCTATTTTTATACTTCACCTCCTACTTTTTCTTAATTATTTGCTTTTCCTTCTTTTTAAATGAACTTCCTATGTATGAAAAAGATTTTGAGTTTTTCTGTAATAAAAGATCGTTGACGGAGCAAATCTACTTCGCAGAAATTATCACCCGACACATGTAATTTTCAAAATTTTATTTGCAAATATATATATATTTACTCATTAAATAGATACTTTTATTTAAATATGGCTGGGTTAGTTTTCATGTTATATCAGTCAGATCTTCTTTAGGATTTTACCTACATACATACCACTTTCTGTTTGTATCATTATCACCATTCTGCGACCTCGGCCAGATTCAAAATCTTGTCAGTAGCTGAATACTTGATGCTTCGCCAGAGATATCAAGGGTGTTTTTATCGTGACACCATAACTAGATTTGTATCTGTTTGTATATATATATATATATATATATATATATATATATATATATACGTGAAAAGATCACAAGATCGCCAAGACCTACCGCGGTTTCGCACAACGGCTCGTCAGGGCAAAGGCAGACCAAGGATTAATCAAATAAATAGACACACCGAGCAAAGACTAACAAACCAGCGTACCCAACTGGGGAAGGGGAGGTTCGAGGAAAAAAAAAATATCCGGAAACACAGTATGGTCAGAGACACTAAGCAAGAAATTTTGTTTTATGAAATCTACACCTATTCAGTATTTCAGTTTTGGCGTTAATAAGTTTGTTGGCAGGTTCGAATTTAGCTATTGCTAGCTTCTCCTCATCACATAACCTACAAAATTTATTGTCTTTGTTATAGTTAGGGCACTTTTTTATCATTTCCCATTTCAGAATGGGGTCTCTTTTTGTTTTGGTTTTTATGTCCCATACATAGGTGGATAAAGCTGTACTATGTTTATACTTCTCGTTTTTAAAAGAGGTTTTATGGTTGTAAAACCTAATTTTAAAATTATCATGCGTAGTTCCTATGTATGTTTTAGGGTTTTTATCATTTTCGTTAATGTAAACTCTAACTTTATAAACTACGTTTACTTGGTTGCAATTACCTCTAATAGGGCAGTCGGTTTTAATTCTACAATTACACTTATTTTTATTGCCGTTATTAGTACTAGGGATATTGGTATTATCTTTCAATTTACTTTTATTGGTATTATTAATTATTTTACCAATATTAGGTAAACAAGAATAGCTCAGTTTAATAGTGTTCCTATTAAATATTTTTTTAAGTTTGCTATCTGAATTAAAATGTTTATCTATTAAATTAAAAAACATTTTACCTATTTTAGATTTGACTTCATTATTGTAGGGGGGTTAAACCATATAATATTTCTTGATCTGTTATTATTGGTTTTTTTAGGAATATTTTGGTCAGAAAATTTTAGCATTTGCTGATGTCCACTTTTTTTTAGTGCGATTTGATAAATTTTCTTGTATTTATCGAAAATTTCACTATTGGAAGAATTGGTGGACAATCTAACAGCTATACCTTTAGGGATACCTTTAAGGATATGTATAGGGTGATTAGAATTTTTATTAACATAATTGGGAGTGTAATTCCTTTTAACGGAGGGTGTTATAAGTCCGTTATTAAGATTTAATGTTATGTCCAAGTAATTGACGATTTTAATGTTATGTTCTATTTCTATCTCTAGCTTATGAGATTTAAAAAAAAATTTGCACTTCTTTTCTAAATTTATCTCCTATTCTAGGTGTACATTTATCTATAACTATTAATCCATCGTCCCGGTATAGACCGTGGTTATAGAAATCTATTATTTCGTTAAGTCTATGGAGTAATAGGCACCCTATCAGCTCAGCCACTTCCGCTCCATCATATGCCCCTATTGGATTATCAAACCCCTGGGCATCAGTTTTTTTTATCCATATCTCGTCATTAAACCATAATAGCGTTTTGCGGCAGTGCCAAATTATTTCTAGTTCCGCTTCTTTTATCTCATTATATTCCTTAGCTAACTCCAACGCTTCTGAAAGTAGTTCAGCTGTTATGGATGGGTAGAAATCTTTAATGTCGTATTTGATGAATGCTGATTTCTTATTAAAATTTAGGGAATTAAACCATTTGATGCAGTCACCAGTTGATTTCCACTGGTTAATGTTAAGGTACATGCGTAAGTTATTGCAGATATTTTGAATGATAATTTTACTTATCTTACCAAGCTCGGTCTTAGTTGGGTTTATAAGTCTAAATTCGGGATGGTTAGGAAATGAATTTTTGTGGTCACCGTTATGTGATGAGGAGAAGCTAGCAATAGCTAAATTCGAACCTGCCAACAAACTTATTAACGCCAAAACTGAAATACTGAATAGGTGTAGATTTCATAAAACAAAATTTCTTGCTTAGTGTCTCTGAACATACTGTGTCTCCGGATATTTTTTTTCCCTCGAACCTCCCCTTCCCCAGTTGGGTACGCTGGTTTGTTAGTCTTTGCTCGGTGTGTCTATTTATTTGATTAATCCTTGGTCTGCCTTTGCCCTGACGAGCCGTTTGGCTTCTATAGTCCTGCCAAGTCATTTTGGCGTGTGTTGTTATTTTACGACTTACTTGACACTTATTTTGGCGAGTGGTGGACTTTTTGTTGAAAAAAAAAAAACTTAATCTCTTATTTGGACGTTATTTTAAAAAAGAAAGACCTTTTTTGGATAGATAAGTTTATTTTTTATTTATTTCTTTTCGTTTATTTACTTTGTTCTTTTCGTTTGTTTTTTTTTTCAAGCTTTTTGTTTTTTAGTTTCGCATTTTTGGCGGCCATATTTGTCTTTGTTTAGGTCGGCCGTTTTAAATTAACTTTTATTTTCTTTTTTTTCTTTGTTTTTCATTTTCTTTTTTTATTCTCATTTTTCAGTTACAACTCGGTTTCATATTTGTTATTGTTTTTGTTTTGACAAGACAAGTTCGTTCCTTTTTTATTTAATTTTTTCTTTTTCAGTGACCAGTTCTTGGCTGTTTTTGATCTTTTTATTTGTTGTGCATTTTTTTCAGCCCCTCCCAGATTTTTTGGTTACCGAAATCTTTTAGTTTATTTCGCATTTTATTTACAACTTAGTGTTTTTATTAGTTTTCCCTCCGTGTTTTTTTTTTTCTCTGCCTATTTAGTTTAATTCTTTTCCCCCTTTTTATTTATTAGTTAAAAAGTTTCTTGTACTGCTTTTTATTTTTATTTTTGTAAAGTTCAATTTGTTATTATGTAAGCCGTTCTTGGCCTTTTTTCTATATTTGAAAACTTTTCTTTCGTGTATATATATATTGTTGTTTTTCCTGTCGCTTTAGGCGATTTCTTTTTATATAAAAAAAAAAAAAAAATTTTTCTACTGTCCCCCCCCTCTTTTTGTAGGAAGGATTATTGTATTTCTCCCCAACAAGTTGTTTTTTGTATTTTAACCCCTCCTCTTTTGTAGGTGGGATTATTTATTTTTGCCTTTTTGCCTTTAAGCTTATTTCCCATTGAAAAAGTTTGTTTACACACGCACTCATTTTTATTTGATATTTTCAAACCATCTCTTACGTAGGTGGGACATTATGTGATTCTTTGTATTTTCATTGCCTTTTTCCTTTTATTTTTTCTCCTTTATCCATCCCCTGCAATTTTTCAAATTATCCCCATCTCCACCCCCGCTTTCGTGTCATATTTCCCCCTCCCCCTTCCCTCCCCTATCCTTTGAAATAATTTCACAAAAAATAGAGAGTGTGATTAGATAAAAAGTAAGTCTTCATTTAATGATGGCCGACGCTGATCGGCCAGTGAGGAGGGACTTATTTGGGTCCTCCTCTAAGAAAGATCCGCCCGACAAAGCAAAGAAAGGGCTGGAAGCAACTAAAAAGAAAACCTCGAAAAAAGACCAGACCATGGAAAACACCCCAGATAAGGAGAAAAGAAAAGACGAAAGTGAAAAGACAGCCGAGGAGTCGCCCGATTGCTGGAAGTCCCCGCCATCATGTATAATAAACCTCGCGGAGTTCTTGGAAAGGGCCAAAGAGTACGAACATCTTCTGAAAGAGGATGGTCTCTTAGAGAACCCCCAAGAATTACAGAAGTTTGAAAAGAGAATGGTGTCGGTCTTCGTGGTGGACAAGCGGTCTCGCAAAATTTGTCGCTCCACGAAAGACACAGTGATCCGTACACTGACGTCCCTGGGGGTCAATCCCCAAAGAATTATTAAGGGAACAGGGTTCTTCATGTGGGACATTCTGTTACCCACCGCCAAGGATTGTGAGGAGATGGTTCGCCGTGACCTCATAAAGAACGATCTAATAATCCGTACCGAGTATGAAGGCCGGCGAAGGACCAGGGTAGCAGTCTACGAGGTCCCTCCTCAAGTTGTTGGGGAACATCTAGCAGCCTTTTTTGGCAAATATGGCGAAATAGTTAGCGCCATTTCCGACAACTTGATCGGGGGATGGAGCTTCGATATTATGCTCGATCGTTTGGCCTTTGTCTCCGTCCCCAACTGTTCGGACTTTTGTGGCCGGAAAATGCCGGTCATTGTGGCCGGCAGAAAACCAACCTGTTGGAAGTGTGGTGAGACTGGTCACCTTGCCGCTTCCTGTCCAGACAAAAAGGCCTCTGGACTTCCGGCCACTACAAACGCAAATACCCCTCGGCCTGATACTGATAGTTCCGCGGCGCCTGTAATGGGCCTACCAGCGGCACGTACCGGTAGTGTTAGTGGGGGATTGGAACGCCGTCCTTGACCTCGAATTAGATCGTATAGGTTCAAATACGGGTACTAACAATCCTGACGTGAGGCCGTTTCGGGACTTTATCGACAGGTGCGATCTTGTCGATAAGTATCGTAACGAGCATCCGCGGGAAATAGTGTGGACTTGGACAAATAGTGGCGGCTCGGTTTCCGTGGTACGTTCCAGTTACCTCGACCGAGTTTTAGTTAAGAGAGTCGAAGTAGGGCTCTTAGAATGTCCAAGTTTTCATTCGATAGTTTATTCGGATCATAGGCTCGTCCGGGTCCGGGTAAACTTAGATAAGCCTAAGCCTAGGTTGGCTGGTTACTGGAAATTGAACGCATCATTGTTTGATGACAAAGATTTCCAGCACCAGCTGAAACTAATAATTCAGCGGGAATTGACGGGGGCTGTCATTGGGAACAGGTGGTGGGATAAACTTAAATCAAAAATTAGGTCTTTTGCTGCTGACTATAGTCGTCGGCTCAATCTAGCTAGTTTAGCAGAGCAAAAGACAGTAGAAGAAAAAGTTGATCGGGCTGTTAAATCCCGTGTTAGTGGGGACGTAGCCATAGCTAAGGCCGAGCTGGCCTCCCTGCTTATCAGGAAAGACCAAGCTCTGGTAGTTAGGGCTAGGTTAAAAAGAATGTCTTGCGAGGCGACGAATATGGCCGCTGAACTGCGGTTGGAGGAAGTCAGGAAAGCTTCCCAACGACATATCGCGTGCGTCACATTGCCGGATAATCGGACCGTGACTACAAACGCGGGGATATGTGAGGCTTTTCGTGATTACTTTCAGGAACTTTTCACCAGGGAGCCCGGTCTGAGCTCTGCTCAGTTCGCCACCTATTTGGCTGACTTTCCCCGCCTTGAGGCGGCTGAAGCGGCTGGGTGCGAGGGGCCCATAACAGAGGATGAAATCTGGGAAGCGCTGAAGCTAGTTGGCCGGGACAAGTCTCCGGGATTAGATGGTCTTCCCTACGAACTGTACTTGAGGCAGTCGCCCGTGCTTGTCCCTCTGCTGGAACTGATTTTCAACAACTGGATGAAGCAGGGGTCTATACCTCAACGCTTCACCAGGGGTGTGATCAAGTTACTACGCAAGGATAAGAACGGTGGGGATGGCATAGGTAATTTTCGGCCCTTAACTATGTTAAACGCAGAGTTAAAGATTTTGGCCAGGATCCTAGCCCGCCGTTTGCAGCTTGTCCTGCCTAGTCTGATTGGCTCGGAACAGACTTGTGCTGTGAAGGGCAGGACTATCCAGGACAACCTTCATATGGTACGCTTGATCATTGAGCAAGTCGACAGTGAAGCCGCGCTGATCAATTTAGATCAGTCCAAGGCATTCGATAGGGTTGACCATCGATTCCTCGAGTCTGTCCTTTCAGCCGCTGGTTTCGGGCCATACTTTCGCTCCTGGATTCGCCTCTTGTATGCAACTCCCGGTGCGCTGGTGGAAGTGAATGGGGTAAGATCGAAGCCTTTCGTATTGTCTCGCTCCATTCGTTAGGGTTGTCCGTTATCGCCTTTACTCTACGTGCTTGCGTTGGAACCGTTCCTTCGTAAGTTGAAGACGAATCCGGTCCTGCGGGGAATTTCACTACCTGGTGCTACCACCTCGGCCAGGTATTCCGCCTATGCTGACGACGTTTCGGTTCTGGTGTCGAGTAAGGCCGAGATTGACGAAGTCGGCAAAGAAATCAGAGGGTACGAAACGGTGACAGGGGCCAAGATCAACCGTGATAAGTCTGTTGGCTTGCGGTTGGGTGCGTGGAAGGGAGTTTCTCTTCCCGGACCTTTCCTCTGGACGGACGGGCCGATTAAGATACTCGGCATCTTTTTCGGTCCTGATCTCCAGTTGGAAATGAATTGGTCGGCGGTGCAGGAGAAGGCCGAGGCCGCAATTTCATTGTGGTCTCGGAGGAATCTTTCCTTAAAGGGGAGGGCGGAAGTATGTGCCTCGCACATCTACCCCATTCTCCTTTACCATCTTTCTGTACTGCCACTCCCGTGCGCCATGCTAATGGATTTAGTTAGGATGTTGTTCTCCTTTTTGTGGGAGGGCAAGTCCTCTAAGGTGTCTCGCGAGATCTGTTACCTGCACCCTTCTGAAGGCGGTCTAGGCATGCCTAGCGTTGAGATTCGTCAACATACGCTTCGCATTGCGTTCCTAGACCGAATGTGTCAGCAATCGGATGGGGAAGGCAACTTCTGGAAGGAAGATGCCCATAAGAATTTCCCATCCCTTAGAAGTGTGCACTCGTCTGAATATGAGGCCAGCCGTTTACCACGTGGCGAGTGCGCCTTCTATCGTGAATGTCGGTTAGCTCTGAAACGACTCCAACGGGCGACGGATGGTCTCTCCGACGTCCAGGCGTTGTCGCGTAAGGCATTATATCAAATTTTAGTTCGGGAAGCCGTTCAGGATGATTTGATTGGCGAGCTCGGTCTTACGAGGCGGGAGGCTCGCTCATTATGGCCGTGGGCGCCCGGGTTGAAATGTCTCACTAATGATGAGGCATCACTCACCTGGCTGGTGATACGTAGGGCCCTCTGGGTCGGCAAGAGGCTTTGTGCAGCGGGCTTGGAGAAGTCTCCAAACTGCGTGCGATGCACTGGGGAGGTGGAGTCCGTGGACCACGCCTTCTTTCAGTGCAGAGTCGTAGTACCGCTGTGCAAGTTTGTTGAAGGCATCATGGTTCGCATACTGCGCGGAAAGTTCTTTGTCCTCGAGGCCAGTTCTGTCTGTAGCAATGTGTTGCCGCCACTGACGAAGGCTGAGCACTATGTGTTCTTTTGCTTGCTAGGAGTTATGAGAGTCGTGATATGGAGGACGCGTCAGAAGGAACTCTATGGGGACGAGAAGTTCACCTCTTCCCAACTAATCTTGTTCTTTAAGCATCAGCTTAAAGTCAAGATTAGGACGGAAAGGCTGCGGCTCCCTCCATCAGAGTTTGGCAAAAGGTGGGTACATCTTGCGCGATTGTGTCGAGTGAGTGGAGCTGATTTGGAGTGGCATATTGATGCCGGTTAGGCATAAGGATTTTGTTCCGACCACTTTGAACCTAAGCACCCCTGCCCTCATGTAGACTAGATTAGGCCTGTTTTTTTTTTTGTTTTGAGTTGTCTTTTATAATTTATTCTTAGCTAGAATTTGGTTGCTCATTGGCCCCTTTTATTTCTGTCCTCATTTTTCTTTTTAGTTTAACTCCCCCTCCCTTCCCTTGCGTAGGTGACTAGATATATCAGTTCTCTGGTGGGTGCAGGACGCTTTTCGTATTTCGGGTGTGACTTTCTTATTTGTTTTTGTGTTTGGATGTGTGCATACATGTGCGCGTGGTTAGAGGAATAAATGGTTTAGTTTATTTACAGTCCTGCATCGATTTCGTCCAGTTAACATATGTATCTATCACGTGATAGAATATGTGGGGTGTTTATTACTAATACAGTTTTGTTTAGTTTCTTGTATATAATGCGTTTATTCTTGTAAATATTCATTGGGGTTTTTTTTATATTGTTATTTCCCTTCCCCCCACAGACAATTATTGTACATATTGGGAGCTTAGATAGGACTTCATTGAGACATAGTGGTATTATGGTGGACGTAGAAAGAAAGGTTAGTAAGAAAGCGTTGTTTTGGTGATAGGAATACTGTGGCATGCCTGGGTCAGTGATTGTGACTAGCTAAGTTTAACGTTAGGACTAGATGAAGACCAGCCTTCCCCATCCCCGTATTCGGCCTTGTGCCACATTTTTTGTATGAAATACAAAAATAAATAATGCCCTGACGAGCCGTTGTGCGAAACCGCGGTAGGTCTTGGCGATCTTGTGATCTTTTCACGTGTGTTTTGCTCTACGTTACTTCCTCTTTGTTAATTCGATTTGGTTACTTTGTATCGAGCACTTTTCTTTCTTTGTGGTTGGTTCCGTTTGAGGGTTTTTTTTCTTTGATGCGAGGTACTGTATGTATTGTCGGTACTTCGCGGTTTTCTTTTTTTTTTACCCCTCTTGTCCAACGCTTTATAGCGACGGACAGTAACGGAGTTAGATTCTGCCGGTTATTTGTGGTCCTCAAAGTTTACTTTTGTAAAATTTTAGGATTTAGATACGTACAGAGTCGGTCTTGCTATTATATATATATATATATATATATATATATATACGATACAGTGGTATATATTTTTCTTGCAGTTACCTTGCCGAAATTATCATGTCTGTTTTCCTCTTCCGGTGCGAAAACCACTCGGTGCCTCTGGTTTCTCAACTGGACATACATGCAACTTGAAACCTGACTAGATCTTGCCAACAGCTTCGTGTAATATGACTCCACGATGGCTGACTAACCTTGATTTGTTCCCATTACCCTTATATAAGATAACCAGAATGCTATTCATTTATTCTTGAGAAAATAGTGTTCCGTTCCTGAATAGTCGAATCAAACTGGAAACAATTGATTTCACATTCTCACCTGTTTTTGTAGTAATTCGATTGGAGTGTCACCCAAACCAGTTACTTTTACCTATGGTGATCTAATGACAATGTGTGTTTCTTTTTTTGAAGTTAAATCATCTAGTTTCACTATAGGGCTGTTGTTTAGTATACTCTCAATAGCAGATATGTCTACAAATGATGATTTGAAGAAAAATCTGTAATGTGTTCTTCTAACGCCTTCTGATAACTAGTGTGTCACTGATTAACATTAGATTTGACTATGACAAAGACATTCCTTAAAAGGTAAAAAAACACATTTAGTTGTGTTAAACTACCATTGTGTTTTCAGGTATTTCAGCATTTGTGGCACGGTTGCTTTGTGCTCCTTGAAAGACATTTTCACTTGTCGCCTGTTTGTGAGGCTTCGATCTAGAAGTGACTTTTGCAGAGAAACCATTTTTCCAGTATGTGATAAATTTTAGTAACATTCTCGTCAAACCAATCCCTGTGATTCCGCTCATCTAACCCCAAAATATCCACACTGGTTGAGTAAGTTTGTTTCTAAGAGCCATCAAATTTACCACTGTTGAAGGTGTCTGGGAGGTGTTGATACACATTAGACTAACGATACTTTCCTACGTTTATGCGCTTCGTATCTTTGGCACCAACCAAACAAATCTTCCTTCTCATTAGTAGTAAAACTTTCCACCGGCTAATTCGTGGTCGGTGTCACACAACACAACGTTACACACAGACGTCTCATACCTCTGTCAAATCATCTCTCCCGTTGGTAATAAGATATATCAACTGACCATGTTTAGTTATTGGACGGATCAATATTATCTTGCACATCTATTTTTGGCGAAAGAAGATATTAAAAATACCTATGTTGAATTCAAATATGCAGTAAATTTATGACATTGCTGTTTGCATTAATAATACCGTAACGACCCAACCCATTCCATACACTGTGATGTCTTTCTACACTTGTGAGAAAGTTTTTAAGTAAAATAATATTTTCCGCCTTGAAAATATTAGCAATGTTTTCCTGAAGAGTACCGTAAAAATGCGGGGTTACCACATCAATTGTTTAGAAAGTTGTGCTATAGACAGACAGTATAGACATATAACGTCAGCAGGAAAGAGGAAATCGCAGTTTTATGATGTTATCATCAATACTAGAAGGACAATAAGGTTTGACAACAAAAGGTGAACACATGGCAATACCTACCTCTCCTCGTGTCTCGTCTTTCGGTGGTTGTAGAGGGCAAAGGTTAGTGAAACCTGATATCAAGTCTGTTAGGTGATACTCATCAGATAGCAGCACTTTCTGAAACCTTCCTCTGTCAAGTAGCTGAAGGGCTTTTGAACCTAAACAGTTCTAAGCTCTGTCCTGCCACAATATTTGACATCAAGAAATGTTGTAACGATCCAGCAGTAATTTTGAATGTTATGCGTTATTTTACATATCTGTTAGGGTTTATTGTTATAACATTGTTCCTGCTGTGATGAACAGCCATCAACCGCAGTATACTAACCGGCTTAAAGAGATGAGAGGCATTGTTGCATGCAGGATATTTCCAATTCACACACACACACACACACACACACATATATATATATGTATGTTTATCATATATATATATATACGTATGTATATATAAATGCATTAATACATATACATATATGTGTACATATATACATATATATACATATATATATATACATATATAAATGTATATATAAATATATATATATATATATATGTGTGTGTGTGTGTGTATGTATGTATACTTGATACAACTGGGTAGTGATATATTTTAAGTATGACCAAAACTAATTAACACTAATCAATTTTACACATTTTCGAGAATTAGCATGTAGTGTTATGTATGTTTGTAGCGTAGTGTGTATCTTTTATGTTTTATGTTTAATTTGCACTTTTCTGCTATTGCTATTGTGCGGGGCCAATCCTTTTATGATATCCTGTTTCATTTTGGTGGTGATATTATTTTCTTTTTTGCTCTCTTTATATATCGGACAATGTAGTGTTGTTCATGCATCGTTTTGAATGACGCTTTGTGTTTGTTAAATCTTTATTCAAAGGTTTTTACTGTGGCTCCTATTTTTACTTTTGTGCTCACTGCATTTGTTTAGGTAGGGATATATATATATATATATCATAATTGTGGTTAGACATTACAAGGTGAGTAGATAATTGTTTCTCTTCGACAACTGCATTTATTTGTGCGGTTTTTTTTTATGTGGTTTCTGAGAATCATTTTGACTGTGCTTTTGTTGAACAATTTTTGATAGTTTGCTGTGTTTGGCGAAATGTTTATCAATGATTTTGAATAATTTTTATCCAATTTTTGTTTTTACTGTGTTATTCTATGGTCGTTTGAACCAGAAGTTGCTTCTTTTTCTGTTGCTTTTATTTGGATTTTTGTCGTTTGTGTAAACACAGAAAGGAAACTACAAGACCTCCTACAGAAGGTAGCTGAAGAGAGTGACAAGATAGGACTACAAATAAACTGCAAGAAAACAGAATGCATGGTCATCAGCAAAAAGGGCAGCCCAAAGTGCCAATTACAGGTGAGGGACTCTAAAATCAAGCAAGTACAAAAATTTAAATACCTAGGAAGTATTCTAACAGAAGAAGGAAAGTGCGTCACTGAGATCCGAAGGCGAATTGGCATGGCAAAAGAAGCATTCCAGAAGTTGAGTAAAGTATTAAGAAATAGGAAAATTTCACTAGAAACAAAAAGGAGAGTACTGGATTGCTCTGTGATGTCGGTTCTTTAATATGGCAGTTAATGCCGGACAATATCTTGAAAAACTTGAAGCAGCTGAAATGAGGTTCTACAGAAGGATGCTGCGGACGTCATAGACCGAGCATTTGAGCAATGACGAGGTTTTGGAAAGGATGGAGACGAAAAGGAAACTAATTCTGAACATCAGGAAGAGACAACTAATGTTCCTGGTACATGCAATGAGGAAGGAGGGCTCGGAGAACCTGATACTAACAGGCTAGATCGAGGGGAAAAGAGACAGGTGAAAGCAGCGGATAATATATTTGAAAGACCTGATCAGGTGGATGGCAGAACGAGGGTTACATGGTACAACAGGTGAAAGCTTGCTAAGAGCCACCAGGGACAGGGAGATGTGGAAAGCCATGATCGCCTAAGTCCTGAAAGGACATGGCACATAAAAGAAGAAGTTTATTCGATAACTGTTATTTATTAGTGCTAATTTATATATGTTTTTTTTTAATTAGTGCTTATTTATATATGTTTTTGATTTTGTTGAATATTTTCGTGTTGCTGAAATTCGATAATATTCTTTATTTTATGGTTATAGTTATGTGATTGAATGCGTTAGTGGGTTGTATTTCTCAACATATATAGGTTTGTTATTTGCCTTTCGGTATGGTGTCTATGTGTTGTTGTTGAAATTGGGTATTATGAAATTTTCTATTTTTAGATCAGATTTTGTGTCTATTATAAATCCTAGTTTCTGGAGGTTTTTATAATTTGTTTTCTTATATTCCGGTAGTTCTACCTTTACAGTTCCTAATGATTATCAGGCAGTTAATCTGGTGTAAACCTACGTCAAATGTCATTTTCCTAAATAATATATTCTACTTTATTTTTATGACATATAAAACAATAAGTTCACACACTGAAGCGCAGAGTCCATTGTAACGTCAAAGGTTTACATTTTCGTCCATATTTTTTGCTGTAATACAACATTGATTTCTTCAGTGTTTGATAATGATTAAATCTTTGTCTGACGTGTTTAAATGTCGTTTAGCCAGGTCTCGTCGATCACTTAGTGTGTTATTCATTCATGGATGGTTAGAAGTCTTCTCTATCTACTTGAATAAAGGTGAAGTAGGATGAATCAAAAATACTTTTACAATCTTTGGGTTTAGGCGGGTTCCTTACGTCAAAAAACAAAATAAATTTCCATATAATCATATGTTCACACGTTTCCATTTTCGAATTGTTAAGTTTAAAGGTATTATATGATAGATAGCACTGTGTTGCCATATGCACTAGGTTACATTCGTTTATGTTTGTGACTAGGCTTTCTTCAACGTTTAAAGCGTGTAGTAGTGAGTTACCGCAGATGTGTTCCGTTTGACAATGTAGGGATATTCATTTAATGCGGAGGCAGATATGATTTTTACATACGGCTGTGCGGTTGTAATGGATGCGAGGCTGTAGGATTTTTTCACATCGAATGCAGAATATTTATCTAACTTTAGCTGCTGTTCATCGGCGCGTTGCTGAGACTTGAGCTGTGGTACCATAAACTATGTATCGAAGAAAGCCGAGATCTGCTTGTAAGCCTGACCACTTAGTACACATTCTACAGTCTGTCGGTGACGATCAAGGTATCAGCACACGACAAGTGACCTTATCATATGGTACATCTCACATTACCGCATGAAGGCTTCTTCAAGAGGTGCTCTTGTATTTGTATCATTTGCAACTTGTTAAGGGTCTCTCACTATGAATTACATTTTTTCTTATGTTTTATTGCACAAACTGCCGATCCGTTGTTTGTCTCATCGCTCTCATCGGATGAAACAACATTTTGAAGAGATGGAATAAAAGAATTTACGCAAGCATCATCTGTGGACGAATCGGAATACCTATGGTACAACACAAGCTAGACACCAGTGTGGAGTGACTGGTAGATTCATATGTTCTCTCAGCACGTCTTATAGGAGCTGTCTACAGGGACTTTATTTCGAGCACACTTTCAGACAAGCTTGAAGATGATTCCCCTGCTAATATGAAGACGCACGTACTGCATACATGATAGGGCTCCAGCATATTTTAGTCAAATTGCTCTCGATGAACTGACTGACATCTACCATGAATAACTGATATTTATGTAAGAAAAGGTTTCATGGCATGCACGTTCTCCAGATCTCAGCTTCTTTGAATTTTTATCTATGGCGACACCTAAAACAAATGCTGTATACAGCAGATATTTATAATTTAGAGATGATTCATCAACGTGTCATGGGGGCCAGAGAAAACATTTGACACTCTGTGTTAGTTTTTAAAACGTTCCGACAGGCAATAATCCGACTGGACATGCTTGTTTTTATGTATTTGTTATGAGTTGATGCGTTAAGGAACAACGATGGCCCTTTAGATATATGATGATATACAAATTTGCAAAATATTTTGGAATTGTATCGTGAAGTTTACATTTAAAGCGTACGCATTAAACTTAATAACTAAAAAACGCAATGTTTCGGAGATTAACAAAATGGAGTTTACAACCGACATATTAAATTTATTTGTGTGAACATTGTTTTTAATCGATACATGTACTTGAGTAGATATTCTGTTTTTTAATTAAGCAGTATATATATATATATATATATATATATATATATATATACACTTCTACCTGCCTGGTTATTTACGAGAATACTTTTTTCCAAAAATGTGTGTCATTTTGCAGGATTCGAACCTGCGACACATAGCAACATGGGAGAAGCCACCAATTGATTTTCTACATTTCGTTAATCATCGGAATTTTCCGTAACATTGTATATTACACTAAATTCCAGAGCAGAGATGGTGATTTACAAGAAATTGAAAGTTGTGTACATAAGTCTTGATTTAATTTTGATTAGACTGTGGAATCTTCTGTATTCGAGCGTTCTAAGACGTACTAAATCGTTCATGGCTTCCGCTATGATTTTAGGGATCTCAGAATGACACACATTTTTGTAACAAATCTTTATCGTAAATATTAAGGCCAGTATATATATATGTATATATATATATATATATATATATAAAGATACACATACACACACACATATATATATATATATATATATATGGGCGCGTGGCTGAGGGGTTAGAATCTTTGCTTTTTAATATTAACGGTCGGGAGGAGGCGATTTCAGCGTGTGGCACCTTTGATGTCGCTGAGAACGATACCCAAGGTAAATTGTTAAACAGACCCTAAGCTTCTTTCAGCCAATATTTCATCCGAAGTTTACCGAAAACGTTCACTGGTCTGCACACAAATTGAAATGTTTTCGTTCCCAAGTCTCAAAAAATGTTTTTGATTTGTTTCCCTTGCGCATTAACCCAAGCCTTGGGAAATATTTACTGTATTTTAGGTGACAACTGTTATCCTGTGAATGTAACCAAATCTGTTTTGAAGCACAAGATTAAGCGCTTTAAAAAGCCGGATATTTTCGGGACCATTCTGTGTCCTGTTTATCTTCCATGGCTAGGTAGTAAGAGCCCGATGCTTGCTGACAGTGTGTCTCTTAGCATCTCTTCAAAGTTCAATACTGTCAGGTTACGTGGTGTCATTAATACTAGATCTGTGTTTCCTTCTTTCATTAAACATTGTCTTTCCCACTTACAAATTAGTTCAATTATATCTAAATAATGTGACTCTGAATACCTGGTCGGACTAATCAGAGTTCAGAAACAAGACTCAGCACATTCTTGCATATATAAGATCCAGCAACCAAAGTCTCTGTGGAAAGGAAAACTAATCTGTCTTTTTACATCAGGTTTCGATTGCGCCTAACTTGTTTTCCTACGTGTTTTTCGAGTGTGAAAGGCTTTATTTTTTGCTTAAACCGTTTATGATAAGTTTAATTTAATTTATCTTCTTATTTTATTAGTTTGTTCGTTTCTGTTTTAATTATATATTTTCTCTTGTTTTTTTTCTTTTTACACTTTTCTGCCTTTTATTTTAGTTTTTTTCTACTAGAATTTGTCGCCATATTTGTTTTCTTTTTCGTAAGGTATAAAAGACTATTGATTTATTTTATACTTGTATAGTTTATAATATAATTTTTTCGGTCTTCGTTGAACTTATCACCGTTTCTTTTATATTTGTGTTTTTTGTCAATTTTTTCGTCCCTCCCCCTAATTAGAAGAACTCATTTCAGCCTATTTTTGTTATGATTTTTGGTATTATTTTTGATCTGATTTAAATAATTCTTTCTGTTCTTTTCTTTCAAGTGTAACATTAGCATTTTTACGAAACATTGTTTCTGTTTTTCTTTTAAACTATTGCTAATTGTTTATAGTCGTTTCAGGCTATTTATTTTAATTTAAAACATTTTTTGGCGAATTTTATTTATAGAATCTTTTATTTCAATTTAACGAAGCTTTGTTTTTAATTTGTTTTAACCCTCTATCTTTTGGTAACCGTTTTATGTTCAACTTAGTATAAACTTTCTTTTCTTTTGTTTAGGCTACTTTTGTTTTGTTTTTATTTAAATCTTTTTATTTTTGTGTTTCATATTATATTAATTTCAGCGTAATTTTTCAAAGCTTTTGTTTCCATTTTATTTTTGAAACAATTTTCTTCTGTAAAATCTTGAGGGTAATTTCTGTGCATTTCTAATTTTGAATTTACTTAGTATTTATATGTGTTGCATTGTTCATTATTATTTTTCTTTTTCTCTCCCCCTTACATTAAAATTTTGATTTTCAACAAGAAAAGAGTTTTGACTGGAATTTAAAATTTTCAAGATGGCCGACAAAAGTCGGTTATTCATAAAGGATTTATTTAAGTCAATATCAAAAACCCTCCTGATATTGGTGATGAACCGAATCCACTTTTTACGAACAAAGAGATATGCGACAAATCTATGGAAACCGAAAATGACTCAAAAATCACAAAATACTTCCAATGAAAACGATTAGAAGGATATGGAGGTTGATAATGGGCAAAATTACAGAAGTCAAAAAAATCTCAAGACAAGCAGAAAAAAAAGTATGCTGTGGCCAGGAAATGGCCTTATTGTTGCAAGAAACCTCTGAAATGCATAATTAATATTGCGGAGATCTTGGAGCGAGTCAAGATTTACGCTGAAAGAAGGCGGACTCTTAGAAGACCCCCAAGAATTAAAGAAAACTTTTGTCGCCTCACAAAAGATACGATGATAAAATCAGTAGGGTCCATGGTAGTTAAACCTCTAAGAATTGTCAAGGTGCGTCTTGTGAAACGTACTGCTATCCATGCCTGAAGATTGCGTAAATATTCCAAGAAAATATTTTATAACGAAAGAATTGATTATTATACGAACTGAGCTTAACAGCAGGTGTAGGGCATATTAGTATTATCTGAGGAAACTCCTATAGTATAGGAGTGTATATGGCTGCATACATTTTGCAATATGGCCAAGTACTGGATGCTTCTGGCGAAAATCTAACTGGAAGATTAGATTTCAAGATAATGATAGATCAGAAATCCTTCACCAATATCCCCAACTCTCTGAATATAGGAGCCAGTGACTGCCGGGAATTGTATCCGGTAACAAATCCAAAAACTGGAAGTGTGGAGAGACTAGTTTCATCTCCTCCTCTTGCCAAGAGAAAGAGGTCTGTTGTAGTTAGTCCCCTATCGATCAAACTCCTTATCTGGCGGCATCTTTAGCATCCATAATACCTGTAATGGGCATGCCAGCATTCGAGACCTCTTGAAACAAAAAATCAGCCTACATTTCCAGAAAGTTTTTGCAGCTGACACACAGAGAGAGAAGAGGGGATGACTTTTGCTGGCAAAATCAGAGAAAAGAGCTAGACAGCAAGAACTCGACCCTCTGAAACACCAATGACGAAAGGCACTAACAACGCCACATCTTTTCCAGCTTTAAGGGTTATGCCTCGAGCTGAGAGCCAGCAACTATCCAGGAGCTGGCCAAAATCTACGACCGTAGACATAAAGCTACCAAGAAAATAAGCTCTTGAAGGACTAATAACAAAACTGCGGAAGCCTACAAGTGTTTGTCTGGTCCCTCAGTCTCTACCCCGTCTTTTCCTGAAAAATAATCACCAGCTCATAAAACAATATTCATCACAGTTTTCTTTCAAAATATATATCCACTTCAATAAAAATTCCTTGTCCTTTACACATCCCTACCCTTAAAAAGCAAATGCCTCGACCATCTAAGAGGCGAAAAAGCCCTCCAAGCGAGAACAAGTAGTTATAATAAGGATAAAAAATAAGCTGAGGAAACCGTAATTAATTAGCCAAGGCAAAGAAATATAATACCCCATAAAAACAACTGAATATCTATTAGCAATGAAGAAAGGTGGCGAAAAAATATTCAAGTGTCTTCTTACAATTATCCGTACTGACTCGGGGATACTCCAGATATGGGGTATTGTCGAGGAGGCTATAAATTTAATCAGATCTCTCCACCCATCGCATTAATGGATAACGAACATTTGAATAGATTCAAACAGTTTTGTTGAAGGCAGATACGGGTTTTAGTTTACCCTCCTTCTCCTGAGCACTAAAACATATATATACTTTGGATATTAGCAGCTTCTTCAAATAAGGTACTGTCAATAGTGAGATGGGTCAAGCGTCGATAGAAGAGGCTGTCGATGTTTCTTGTCCATTTTCAAGCAAGATTCCCAACCCTAATAAGTACTGACAGTGGCTATCTGGTTAGCAATTTGAAATGCCGGAGGGCCGACGATGGCATCTCGCAGGGTGGGGCTTGCTCTCGATCTTCAGCGTCTCAACGTGGATGTATGTTGTGTGCAGTAGACCCTGTTTTCTACTGTTGACTATAAGGGCATTCTGTCTTGATGGTTTGGCCTCTATTCTGCATTTTTTGATGAACACTCTAGAGGTGTTTTCTTTCTGGTGAGAAAGTCTCTGAAAGCGGTTGTATTCGTAGATCCAGTGGGCAGGCTTTGCGTGCTGGATAGTAACATACAGGATAAGGTTTGCGACTAATTACGGTGTATACGCCCAGTGATTAGTCGGAACGGCCTGATTTGTTTCGGCGGATCACGCCAATTCTGATGTAATCTCGTCGGGTAGTTTTAGCAGTAAATTAGAATGTCGTCGTTGACCTCGATGTAGATCGTTTAGGGCCAAGATAGTGTACTAACAACCCGGATATAAATCAATTACGTTCTTTTATCGATGCGCATGTTCCTGTCGATATCTACTGAAATAAGCATGCCCAGAATATATTGCAGACTTGGACTAATAAAGGCAGTTCGGCTTCGGTAGTGCGTGCTAGCTACATTGACCGAGTAGCTTAAGAGTGTCGATGTAATGCTCTTAGGCTGCTAATGTTTCCATTCAATAGTTTACATGGATCATAGGTCTGTCCGGGCTGGTGAAAACTTAGCTAACTTTAGGGATAGAGTGGTTCGATAAGTGGAAATTGAAGAAACCTTTGCTACAGCGAGAACTGACAGGGTTTTTGGTTGGGAATAATTGGTAGTCCTCTTTGAAATCTAAACGTAGGTAGTTTGCTGTTGACTGTAGTCTCAATATAACTACTTTAGCAGCGCAAAGGGCATAGGAAGATAAACTTGATCGGCAGAGTAAATCCCGAAATACCCGGGACGTAGCCTTATCGAGGGCCATGATGGCTTCCTTGCTTAACAATAAGGCTTAGGCTCTGATAGTTAGAGCTAGGTTAAAAATAATATTTTTCAAGGCAAGGAAAATGGCGGCTAAACATCATGTAAGGGAGGCTTGCAATGCATCCAATAGAATATTGAAAGCAACGCATTGCCGGAAGGGCGACCCATGACCAACGAAGCTTGCATATGTGAGGCTTTTCCGGACTACATTCAAGATCTTTTAAATAGGAAGACCGGTTTTGTCCCTGTTCAGTTCGATGCGTATTTGGCCGACTTTTCTCGCCTAGAGGCATCTTAAGCGGCGTGGTGCAAGAGACATATCAAAGAGTTTAAGATCTGGAATGAGCTGAAACAGGTTGTCCGGAACAAGTCTTCGGGATTAGATGGTCTTCATTTCGAAGTGTACTTGATGGTGTATTTGTCCGCTTGCTGGCGCTGATTTACAACAACGGGATGAAGCAGGGGTCTTTAACTCAACACTACAGCAAGAAGAAGGACAGTGGTGTTAATGTAGGTAATTCTTGGCCTTTGATGATATTGAATACTGATTTAAAGATTTAAGACAAAACCATATCAGTGGCTCCGGCAAACTTGTGCTGTAAAAGACATAGCTATGTAGTAAAACCTTCATTTGGTACGCTTGAGTGTCGAGAAAGTCGGCAGTGAGTCTGTGCTGATCAATTTGGATCAGTCCAAGGCTTTTGATAGGTTTGAACATCCATTTCTGGAATCTGTCCTTTTCACCGCCACATTTTGGCAGTACATTTTCACCCTGACCCGACTGCTGTATGCATCTCGCGGTGTGCTGGCGGAAGTTAATGCGGTAAGATCGAAGTCTGTCATAATGTTTCTCCCCATTTGTTAAGTTTGTCAGATTTCGTCTCTGCTTTGCTTCTTGCGTTGGAGCCTTTTATACACATGTTATAGGCGGACCCATCCTTCGCGGAATAACCGTACCTGATGCTACCATCTTTGTCAAGTACTCCGCTTATACTGACGGCGTTTAGATTCTTGTCTCGAGCAGAGACCGACATTGAGGAAGTCTAGTAAGAGATAAGTGATAATGATGCGGTAACAGGGACTAATATCAACCGCAATAAATCTGTTGCCTTTCTAAAAGATAGAACAATCAGATGGGACTGAGTGAATTTACCAGACTACCATCAATGTGAACTTGGGCTAAAAGAAACGGCTTTGTAAGCCTTCTACTATTGTCCTCTTTCGGGGATTGTGTCGGTGAGTTGTCGGCTCGTATCGCTGCTGAACAGCTCGTGTCCATTTATCTCGCATATGCGTCTGACAATGTGTCGCACCCATATACTGCGAGCAAACGAAAGTATTGACCAGTTTTTGCTCATTTCCTCTCCGGCCTTGTGACAAAAGTGTGTTTGATTTAATAAAGTTGAAGACAGACCAATCTGCCTTTTTTCGACAATTTATCGACTTCGTCTGACTTGTGTTTGAGTTGCAAAAGACTTTACTTTTTTTTTATTTCAACCATTTGTGATCAGCTTAATTTAATTCATCTTTTTATCATATCAGTTTGTTCCTTTCAGTTTTTAATTTTTCTTTTGTTTTTTTCTTTTCTGGCCTTATTGTAATTTTAATTCAGTTTTTTCTAATCAGCTTTATTCATTATAACCGCTATATTTGTCTTCATTTATGAAAATCATACAAGAATATTGTCTATTGTTTTAAAATTTTATTCTTAGTTTGCAATTTATTTTATTTCAGGCTTCATTAGACCTAGTAACGTTAATTTTATATTTGTAAAATTTTGTATTTTTGTCTTGTCAGTTTTCTTTTCCGCCCTCTCACTAGTTCTTTCTTTTTCTGAAATTTGCCTAAAATAACTACTCTTGTCATTATCTTTTATTTAATTTAATTTTTTCATGCCATTTAGTATGTTGCTGTAGCTTATATTTTAAAAACTTTGTTTTGTCCTTTTTTCACTTTCGGGTAATATAACTGTTTAGATTTCTCCGGAAGTAGCAGTTTTAGGCTACTTTTCTTTGTTATACAAATTTTAGTGGTTTAATTTTCAACTTGCATATTTTTTAACAGAAGTAACCATTTTACAATACTTTTCTTTTATTTTTTTGAACCCTTTATTTTCAATTTTTATATTGCAACTTTTAGTAACATTTATTGTAATTTTACAAACCTTTTATTTTCATTTTATTTTTTAAATTGTTTTCTTTGTATTTTTCTTTTAACCTTTCGAGGTTAATATTTGCGTATTTCTATTTTCGAATTAATTCGTACGTCTTTTTGTATTGTTCTTTATTAAAAAATATTCTTTCTCCTCAAATCTCCTCTTAAATTTAATTTTAATTTCCAACAAAGAAAAAATCTAGTTGGCCTTGATTTATAATTCAGAATGGCTAACAAAATCGGTCATACAAAAAATAATTATTCGAGGCAACCTCGAAGGATCTTCCTGATAAGGGTGTTGAAATAAATCCCCTTTTGACAAACAAGGAAACGGCTAAGGAGGCTGAGAATGATCACAATATATGAAACATGAAACAAAAACAGAAGAAAATCATCCGACTAGAAGACTATGGAAGCTGATAATAGCCTAATTACAACAAACATCAAGAAGAAAAATCTCAAGCAAATAATCAAAACAAGAACGCTGCTGAGGTCGTGGAATAGCCCTGTCGTTGAGAGTTCCACCCTCAACGAAGTAAATAAGCATTATCACGGAGTGTATGGGGCGAGCTAAGAGTTACGCTCAATTTGTGAAAGAAAATCGCCTCATGAAAGACTCCCAGGAATTAATGAAAATTGACAAACGAATAGTGTCAATCTTAGTGTTGGACAAGAACACGCGCAAAATGTGTCGCTTCATGAAAAACACAGTGATAAAACTATTTCCTAGGTTTTGCCAGAGATAATTCTTTGGTTCTAATGAATCTCTCAGAAGTGTGTAGTCTTTCATGGGGAAGATTTTTATTTTGATGTCATGGAAAGACTTCATCTTTATATTTTCGTCAGGTTTCCTATTTTCTACCTCTAACAACAAATTACGGTCTGTCAATTTCCTAACGGTTTTGGGGTTAATCATACTAGATAACACTTTTTCAATCAAGAAATATGAAAGTTTTTTTCAAAATAATTTCGTCTAGGAACGCGAACACAGAAAAATTTGGAAAATCATCACTTATTTCTTTTTCATCAGTCTGAAAGAGATCGTTTGGCTTTTTTGTTTTGGTGATTTATAATTTTTTATAAATTTTGCAGAAAATTTCAATGACTGTGCTCCTCACACATCTCGGAGCACTTCATTGGGACGTGTCAAGAGAGAAAGCCAATCGCCTTGATAGGTCAGATCTGCACAAATCAGTATACTCATACTCGAGAGAAACTATGAACACGTGTAAAGCTATTTGTTGCACTTCTAAAACCTTTAGTGTATAAACTGCAATGCTTACTGCCATGTTTAAGTCTGTATCTCTTTGAAAGGATTGATTATCGCCATTTCCCTCTTACACCTATATATTAGACAGAGATTGTATTTATATATCGCTATATTTGGGATATTTAATTATCTCATAAAGTATTCCATGAAATGATAGAGTTTTAGGCGATAGTGCTTGACATGTCCAACCGATTGATCCGATCAAGCCTTTCCCACCGCTCTTCTTGTCACAGTAGTGTGTTCGATATTATAAGGATATAACCCTGACTCCTGAAGCCCTAAAACACCAGGATCCTCTCACCAGACGTTACGAATCACTATACACGGCAAACATTTTGCCTCATTAGAGGGGCAGATACCTCTCTTCAGAAGTGCAGTAGGCATATTCCGAAGGACCGCACGACTGGAAGACCAAGAGGAAAAGTCTTTTCTACAGCAATCAGAATAAATAATAATGGTAATGTTTGTAATTCTGCTCTTATAAAATTTCTGATTTAAGATTTTCTTTCTAGATTACGCATATTCTTTATTTTTGCATCTCTCAGGTGCTACTTTGTATTTTTCTGGTTGTTTGTAAATACACATTTCCGGCTTCTTTCCATAAAAGTAAAACACTGCGCATCTTCGGATTAACTCTCACATCAGACCTTAAGTGGAATAACTATATATAATCTATAGCTAAATCCGCTGTAAGAAAGTCGGTTTTCTGTGTAGGGTACGGAAGGCTTTTCCCGTCCAAAATAACCCTGCACATATACAAATCTACCATCCGCCTGTGCATTGAATATTGCTGGTCGGCTGTTCCACTGGAGAGTCAGTAATGTGATCGACCCCAACTTGGCAGCTAGGATACAGACGCTTTCTCACTGACGCAATGTGGCTTTCCTGTGTCTCTTCTACAAATAGTTTCACTACTTCTGTTCCGAATAGCTTAGCTCACTAGAACCCCCGATATAAGAATTTCCTCGAGCCACAAGATTAGCAACTAGGTCCTCCCGTTTTTACTGTGAAACCGATAAATTGTAAACGCAAATTCAGCTTGTTTTCTCGCCTGTGTAATTCCCTGCCGCATACTTGCTTACCCGACAGCTACACTCTTCAAGAATTCAAATGTAAAGTCAATAGTGACCTCCTGTGTCACTAACTTACATCCTCTCTCTTATGCTTTTTTCTCCGTCCACCCCACTTATCAGTATTCTCTTCCTTCTCATACTCTCTTCCTGTCACCCTCTGTAGCATATCACTGTTTCTCATAACATTACTCCCATGTAACCCCCTGCACAACAGTGGCAGTAAAACGCCTTGCTTGGGACCATTCGATTATATATATATATATATATATATATAAGAGACCCGCAAGTGTTCTTTTATTAAATATTTTGTAATTTTTTTTGGGGAGGGTTTCATATTCTGCTCCACGTGTTTCCGGTCTCGCGACCTTTTTATATTTGAGAGTATTTGTCAGTCATCGTCTTGTTTGAGTGATATATATATATATATATATATATATATATATATAGTCACTGATTGAATCTGTTTATCAAGTTTAATAATCTATAATAAGAGTTGTACAATAAAATACACATAAGGATATTTAGTGTATTATCACCATGTAAAGTTTCTTCTGCATGGCATATTGGAGTTGCAAAATAAGGCGGTTTGTATTTGTTTAAATTGTTAGCTTCTGAATGAGCAGATTTTAAGTACACAAATGATCATGGACATTGCCCGAAAAGTTTTGAACTAAAATATAGACAAAATATCATTTTCAGAGATAATATTATATTTTAATGTTTAATGAGCTGTAGAAATAGATTGAAGTCTCTAATGAGAAATGTTTTTCAGGTTACTTCGTAAAAAATATTAGATATTTCAAATGCATCTACATATACATGTTACTTTAAATTTGATTGATTTATACATTCTATTGTGAGAGCAAGTTTAAAGAAAATGGAAATATTTTGTGTAATTGTAAAGAGTATAGCGCTCTTAACATTCATATAATGCGTTATATAAGTCTAGCAAATGTATAAATATAAATGCGAAAAATCTGGAAACATTACAAGTAAAATCTCTACTGAAAGTGATTATTTCATCATGAAGGTGTGTATAGTTCAGATAAAAATCTAATAAGTTATTGACAATGTTGTGGGGGCACGCATAAATACTCTCTCTCTCTCTCTCTCTCTCACACACATACACACATACTACGATTAGAATACCCTGTATTATATTTGCAGGAATGTGTTGACTATCCGTGTCTCGAGTCACTGACTGGTTCTTCCTACATAGTCAATTTCGCACTGACATTTAAATCCATAGAAGTACTGTGAATGGGACAAACGAGGAAAAATCCGAACTGGTTCCAAAGACAATATGTAACCCAACTACAAAAACACCTGGCGTGGCACAAGGTGACCTAATTTTGGCTAGTATCTGAGATTGTGTGTCTATCCAAAGAAATTGTAAATAATCGCAAAACAGTGGAGGACAAAAACTACCGGAGCCTAGAAGCATTTCATTTTGCGTTCAACCGAGCATATTATCTCATTGTGAGGACACCCATTATCACAGAAATGCTATAAATATTCTATATTTCTTGCTAAAATCTGCAAGGTCTGCATCTCATCAATGCAGGGTGAACTAAGGTAGAAAATCAGATCTATTTTACAGGACTTGCTGGCTAAAACAATTTCAATTAGTGTATATATCTGTGAAACTAGGCTTTCGTTAAACACTGGTAATGAACACCGCTTTCATCCGTCCTTTCAGGGAAGGACGAATATCTCTGACATGCTGAAGCAATCTGTCAACTAAGACTAATTGAGGATTAAGAAATCCACTGATTCTTCCCTTTTTATTTACACCAAATCTGTGATGTTTTAATTTAAATTAAAAGATAATTAATGTTTCCTTTGGTATTAATGCCGTGATAGATTTGGTTTAATTTCCTAATAGTGTTTGTCTATATTTCTGAGATGAGGTGATATTTACAGTATTTACATTATTCGTTTTCGTCTTTGCTGCTATTCGTAAGAAATTTCAACAGTTGTACGCTCCGGCCTTCTTCAGTTGCTAGAAATTTTTAACCGAACCCTTTATTAAAATTACCGGGGTATATGAACATTATTCCTTGCGTAGTAGTACCTCTTTTAGTAGTCATAAGCTATCTCCCTGTAAGTTACTTGTTCACCGCTGCTATAGCCTGGTATTGAACTCACAACTCTTTGGATCAATTCACAGGAACTTACCAATGTCTAAATTCACTGGGCCATGTGTCCTTACTGAACACCATGTATGATTCTATAAATTAAGTAAAGAAATGTAGAAGCTTACGTTGTGTCTGAAAACGATGTGTAAGAGTAATGATTGCAGAAGAGTTCGAGACCTAGATATACACGTACACTTACGATTTGGCTCTCCCGTATATGAGTCTAGACTGATTTGTGGATCCCAGACCACTCAAGGCTATTGGCTTTCCTCCATGACACGTCCCAATGTCATGCTCCGAGGTATGTGGCAGGCACACTAAGTGAAATGTACTGCATAAAAATTATGAATAACCAAAACAAAAATGTCAAAAGATGTCTTTCAGACTCTGATTCTGAAAAAGAAATAAATCGGGATTAACCTTAAAAAGAAATAAATAGGGATTAACCTTAAAAAGGACTCAAGGATTAAAACGAAAGAAATAAATAGGGATTAACCTTAAAAAGAAATAAATAGGGATTAACCTTAAAAAGGACTCAAGGATTAAAACGAAATAAATAAATAGGGATTAACCTTAAAAAGAAATAAATAGGGATTAACCTTAAAAAGGACTCAAGGATTAAAACGAAATAAATAAATAGGGATTAACCTTAAAAAGAAATAAATAGGGATTAACCTTAAAAAGGACTCAAGGATTAAAACGAAAGAAATAAATAGAGATTAACCTGAAAAAGAAATAAATAGGGATTAACCTTAAAAAGGACTCAAGGATTAAAACGAAAGAAATAAATAGGGATTAACCTTAAAAAGAAATAAATAGGGATTAACCTTAAAAAGGACTCAAGGATTAAAAACTCAGGGATTAACCTGAAAAAGAAATAGAGATTAACCTTAAAAAGGACTCAAGGACCAAAGTGTCATAGACTTAATTTACGAGGTTATTAAAACATACTCTGCCGGGACGATAACTTGTACAATATACTCTTCGCACTTCAGAATAAACTGTGAATTTGCAGTCGGTTTTAAGAAAATCTCGAATGGTATTAGTCTGCTGACGCCAAGAATAACCCACTCATACTTGCAAAGCATTTGAAACGACATACACAATTAAGCGAGTGTCAGACCTTGCTCACTCAAGAGAAAAATGTGTAAACAAAATGTATGATCTCTTTAAGAAAGCAAACGTGTAAGGCTACAAGAACTTTGCCAGACAATAACAGGCGCAGCTAACGAGCTATGGAAGGAGAAAGGGGATCACCGCACCCAATGGGATGAAGTTGAAATAATAGATAGAGAACGCCACTGGAAGCTATGTAAACTTAAGTAATCAGCACATGTGACAGGCTACAAAAATTTTCTAAGCCGACAAAGTATAGAGATGAATACTATATAGGAACTATTAATACGGAGTGCCAAAGAAAATCATTAGTGTCAAAATTACAATATGAGCTCTGGTAAAAAATTACTAAAGAAAACCATTGACATAAAAAATTGCAATATAAACTAGGGTGAAAAATGTTTACTGAAAATTATGTTTATAAGTCCCAGTAATTCTGTTGTTATTTTTCTTAAAAACACATAACCCAGGCGATATAGACGTTGGTTAGTTCCAGTGACTTGACCCAAAAGATTTGTGAGTTAAATACCAGGCGACAGCAACGGTAAACAAGTAACTTAGAGATTTCGGTGAGAAGGAGATAAATCATAACTACCAAACGAAGCTTGGCACAAGGAATAAGAATTATATATTCCACTGATCATAATAAAGGGTTAGGTTCGAAATTCCTAACATTTAAAGAAGGCCGGAGCGTCGTAAAACGGCAAAGACGTCATGCAAATGGCGACAATGATTATGACAATAATCCGAATAATATAAATAGTGTAAACATCTATTTATTGTAAACATCTTGGCGACATTAAATAACACATTGATCTTGATATACCGTAAAACAAATCAAACCAAAATAAAGATAATTAAATTTTCTTCAACAAAAAAAAAAAAACAATAAAAAAAACATACAACAAAAAACACACAAAACAAACAAACCAAAAAACGTTTGCACAAATATACCAATATAAATGAGAACAAATGAAACGAATGACATACACATGACTTATCGGAAGAAATAAATATGTATATATTTCAAAATCAACAAACTAAACAGAAAAAAAACAACCTTTGAAAGAATACGAAAGAAACTGATAGGAAGAGAAAGTAACGTATAAAGAAATCAACAGAAAAGCATAAATAAGTAAAAAGATTATGAAAATAAATTAAATTATGAAAGAAAGGTAGGGCATGGTTCAAAATTATTTTGCCAAAAAATAGTTTACAATTTGATTTCGTTGAATTTTAAAACATTTACAGCAGAAGCAACATTATGGCGATAGTGATAATTTTTTGTTTTGAAAATTCTTCAGTTTAACAGATTTTTATTATTCTTGTCTAATTCAGTCTATTCAAAAAAAGGGATGTACTCTGTAATTTATTATATTTGGTATTCAAACATTATAAAACACTTCGAAATTACCTTTGTTAATTTATTTATTACGAAATAAATTATTTTATTGAAAAATTAAAGTTGAGTGCAACGAGCAGTGAGAATTTGAGTTTTGTCTGCAGCTGCTGATGGCTATTCTTACTCGCCCCTCAGATGTGCCAGCCCTATGATTTTATATTCTTTCTTTCTGAAATATTATGAGGTCGTCGTACAATCTCATACTGTTAAAACAACGTGAACAATTTCTATTGATGTCAGTAGGAACCTCATTCTAACCGACTCGATCCGATAAATATGACATATACGTCATTAACAAAGACTCTATTTACTAAGACGGAATGCGGTTAAAATATAAAGATTTTATTAACGGAAATGAGCTTGCTTCTAATTCGGAAGTTGTCGATGTTGTTGCTGCAAAATGTCCTTGCTGACATCAGATATTAAAACCTGATAGTTTATCGGTGTTATCAGGAAGGCTATGAAATAGGCAATTGAAAGCCTCAAAACTGTCCCCAATATTTTAGCAAGTTAGTCTCGAGCAATGTAGGACTTACTACTTGGAACTGAGGTGAAGGTCAAATCGGTGGCAGGAAGTATTTTGCATACCAAAAGTATGAAACTGCATATCGAGTATATGGGTGCTCTGAGTAATAGAATTCTTGCCCATTTTAACTTTGTGGAGGAGGTATCAAGAATTGTCAGCAAGGCGCGAATGCCAACTGAAAATTTTTTTGTCTTCAGGTGAAACTGAATCAACAAAAAATCACGAGTATCCATGTCATATTAATATGTTATCACAGAAAATTTTCGTTGGAGTAGAGGGTATAAAACTTCATGCTGAACTTGAGTTGCAGCGGGACATTTAATAAAAATTAACCCCTCAAAAAAGCAAAAACGATAACATCAGTTAAAACTGAAAAACTAACAGCAATAGAGGAGGTAATAGCGGTGACTGATAAGTGCAGCCTGCATATGACAAATGAGATAACTGAACTGGTAGGGATAGGCAAAAAAAGCAGTGACACCTTATCTGCAGTAGGACATCCCTTCAAAAAGAACACCATCATTTTTTAAAAGGAAAACTAACCCTGAAAAAGAAAGAGGAACGAACAAAATCACGCCAGTAAGATATCAAGGCTGCAGAATACAGTGAAGGCAAGGAGTCTCTCTATTTTCTCTACAATACTTTCATCTCCCCCCCTCAAACTTTTTTCTAACCCTTCCCAGATAAACAAAAGAAAAAAAGAAATGACTTAAAGAACAAAAATTTTGCCAGGTGGAATGGCAGGTTATAGAGAGGAACTTTTCCTTTTAGAGGAAGGCTATCTTAAAGCTGTTATTCAAAATGTCTTCGGTGAACTGTAGGTCCATGGAAGACCACAATATCTTACCTGATGCCAAAGGGGTGCTTACTCTAATACGTGATACAGGGGATGAGCTGAAGGTATTGAATGTACTTGGCGGGGAGGAAAAATATGCTTTTTCCAAAATCAGAATAACCCATAAAACTCACCAGTGTTAAAAACAATCCTGCACGACTCTGTGCTGGGAGATTCTGGGTTATACTCCATCCCTTCTTATATAGGGCATTAAAACTTAATTTCCTTACGGACGTCGGCAGTATTGTCGTAGACAGACACATTACATCCGAAATTGGTACTAGCAATATAGGACAATCCGTCGGAGTCCTGACTGTCACTGATTTCCGTTCATACTGTATATCAGAGTCCCACATGAAATATGGCTATCAAACTACCCAGCTTGAATGCGGAGCGCTTGTGTGATAGATGTAAAGCTGTCCTTTTCTTCGTGATCTAGCTTATGGAAACTAGCCTGCTAGAGGTGTTTCCTTGTTGGTTAAACGTATCCTGGGTGCAAGTATGAAACTTTTTCCATGTCGGTGCAGGGTCAAGCTGAACTTGATCGATATTACTGTGAATTGTCTTTCGTTTCGGATCGTTGCTGTTTATGCCGCGAATGACCGAGAGAAGCGTGTATCGATTTCCCGTCAGTTGGGGCCGTTCATGGTAAATACTTCGCGCATAGTCTTAGTGAAGGAATAGAATGCTATCTTGGACCTCAGTCTAGATAGGAGGTGGGGGAGCTAGCTAGAAGTCTTGCGATCGTAGCCTGGTTGATCTGATAGGCGTAATCGGCCTCGTCGATAGATACCCGAGTGTATCACAGTGGTGGGACAATGTGAATAGAATGTTTGTAAGAATGGTCAATCTATATTTGCTACTTTATTTTACACTTCACTGGTTAGGTTATTTGGACGACAAGCTTGTTTGTGCCCGGATAGCATTAGATCGTATGCCTAGATTGGCTGGATACTTGACGTTGACGAGTCTTTATTAGACAAACTCGGCTTCTGACACGGGCTAAATGAGTGCAGTAGGAATTATTGGGGACGTATTCGTTGGAATAGGTGTTATTTCTGCCATGAATAATATTTAATTGTTTTTCACTAGTTATCATCGTAGGATAATCATATTAGTAGTAATGGATATCATCGTAGGATAATTCATATTAGTAGTAATGGATATCATCGTAGGATAATTCATATTAGTAGTAATTTTACTTAGTAGTTATTATCGTAGGATAATTTATCTTTGAATGAATAATATTTAATTGTTTTCACTAGTTATCATCGTAGGATAATTCATATTAGTAGTAATGGATATCATCGTAGGATAATTCATAATAGTAGTAATGGATATCATCGTAGGATAATTCATATTAGTAGTAATGGATATCATCGTAGGATAATTCATATTAGTAGTAATTTTACTTAGTAGTTATTATTGTAGGATAATTCATTCTTTGAATGAATAATATTTAATTGTTTTCACTAGTTATCATTGTAGGATAATTCATATTAGTAGTAATGGATATCATCGTAGGATAATTCATAATAGTAGTAATGGATATCATCGTAGGATAATTCATATTAGTAGTAATGGATATCATCGTAGGATAATTCATATTAGTAGTACTTTACTTAGTAGTTATCGTAGGATAATTCATTCTTTGAATGAATAATATTTAATTGTTTTCACTAGTTATCATCGTAGGATAATTCATATTAGTAGTAATGGATATCATCGTAGGATAATTCATAATAGTAGTAATGGATATCATCGTAGGATAATTCATATTAGTAGTAATGGATATCATCGTAGGATAATTCATATTAGTAGTAATTTTACTTAGTAGTTATTATCGTAGGATAATTCATTCTTTGAATGAATAATATTTAATTGTTTTCATCAGTTATCATCGTAGGATAATTCATATTAGTAGTAATGGATATCATCGTAGGATAATTCATAATAGTAGTAATGGATATCATCGTAGGATAATTCATATTAGTAGTAATGGATATCATCGTAGGATAATTCATATTAGTAGTAATTTTACTTAGTAGTTATCATCGTAGGATAATTCTATTCCTTGAATGAATAATATTTAATTGTTTTCACTAGTTATCATCGTAGGATAATTCATATTAGTAGTAATGGATATCATCGTAGGATATCTAAGTAATAGTAGTAATGGATATCATCGTAGGATAATTCATATTAGTGGTAATGATATCATCGTAGGATAATTCATATTAGTAGTAATGGATATCATCGTAGGATAATTCATATTAGTAGTAATGGATATCATCGTAGGATAATTCATATTAGTAGTAATGGATATCATCGTAGGATAATTCATATTAGTAATAATGGATATCATCGTAGGATAATTCATATTAGTAGTAATGGATATCATCGTAGGATAATTCATATTAGTAGTAATTTTACTTAGTAGTTATCATCGTAGGATAATTCATTCTTTGAATGAATAATATTTAATTGTTTTCACTAGTTATCATCTAGGACAGCGAAATCTAAGAAATTTTCTTTTCAGCGTTTGGTTTGATATAAATCTAGACTAGAAATTCAGCTTAGTTTAGGTCAATGGCCTGATTTGTAATCCGCCATAAACAATATATTCACTGACACTGAGATTACGCTGTTTATATTTTACAGATTTTTTATTACTAGATTCTAACCTTTTTCAGTGTTTGTATTAAATTACTTTCGTCATCCTTTCGTGGCAATTTTTATATTTTTTCTGCTGGTGCCGCCTAAGCACGAATTTACACGAGATACTAGATTCGCAACTAGGTCCCACCCTTTTACAGTTAAACAAATAAGATGTAACCGTAAATTCTACTCCAACAGCTTCTTTTCTCGCGCTTCCCGCCTGTGGAACTCCCTTCCACAAGTCTGCTTTCCCGACAGTTACAATCTCCTGGTGTTTAAATGTAGGGTCAATAGACACCTCCTATCACACTAACTCCCAACTATTCTCACAACACTCTCATCTACCCAACCCTCATTCTCGGTATCCTCACCCGCCTATCACCCTCCCTCTGTTATTTCCTATGTTTAATCAGCCTTTCTCCACTCTACGTAGCCCCCTGCACAGTAGTGGCAGTGACATGCCTTGCTCGGGGTGAGACGCTTATAAAAAAAAAAAAAAATTCACTTATTATAGGAATTCTATTCTCATCTTTATCTCTAAACAGACGGCATGTACCTTTTCCCTTTGATATATCAATCTCGGCGTTTATATAATGTTCATTTATCTTTATATGTATATTAGTTTATTTACACTGCCTCCAATGTTAAAACGTGTAATGTTCGTAGACGAGTTTAATTTCATATTAGGTTTCCTTTTTTTATTTTTCTTATAAGTGATTTAATTAATAATACGTTCATAAGTTTAAAAGTAGATTCAAAGTGGTTTTCTTTAAAACAGTTTCCTTCTTCTTGGACTTTTCTTTTACACATATAGCCAATAGACTTGATTGCAGCCCTGCATATGCTATAGCTGTCTTCGGGCAGCGGCGCCCACTACTGGCCAGCGTGGACGTCGTTTCGGGGTTGTCACCAGATTCTGCTTTTGCGCTCGCGTCGCCGACGAGGGAGAGTTGGACGCGAAGAACGAGTCGAGCACAAACATGGCCGCCGTCGTCGTTGGTGGCTTTCCTTAAAGCAGCTTTCTTCTTACACATTTTTTTTACACCTATACTCAATAGACTTAGTTGTAACTGTATATGCTATAGTGAACTGATTTTCAGAGATTTACTTTCTTAGTTATTCTCTTATGTTAGATTAATACGTAAATACCGCACAGATAAAACCGTTTAAGCATTTAAGTTTTATTTAGTTATTCTATTGAGTTTAATATTTAATATTTTCTTTGACATTGTGATGTAGTCTTTGCACTTTGTATTTTAATTTTCTGATTAATTGAATTTATTTTCTGTAGTTACGATATTTGAAGCTTTCTCTTGTTTTCATTTATTCCTGCTTAAGAACGTTTCTTCAACTGTGAATATCTTTACCAATTTCGAGACGCATTTCCGATTCCCTAAGCGTAGATTCTATGAATTTTTGTTACAGTCTTGAATTAATCTTTGTTCTTGGTAAGTATTTTTACATTCTCCATATATGGAAATTGGGTGCATTTTCTTATGATTTTACTGCCTTTACCTTGGTTGGATGAACAGTAGTAGGCATCCTCTAGAAAAATATGTTGATTTTGATGAAAAATTGTTTTCATTGTAAGCCTTGAGGACTACTTTCGACATTTTGAATATATTCAAATATTCGATGCCACAGATTGCAATTTTATCGATGTAAACTATCTATTGTAATAATCACACTGCATCATTTCTTCTCGTGAGATAACATACTTGTATTTCAATGGGGTAATATATACTATCGACCAATTATAAATTCCGGATTTCCTAAAATAGACGTTAATTAATTCTAGAATTGCGTTGTGAGTAATCAAAATCAGGTCACCCAGGAAAACTATGTTTCTAACAAGTACCAACAGTGAATATTTGTAAGCGAAAGAATTACATTATACATGCTCGCGTCAAGAATCATTGAAAATGTAGAATAGATCAGGATTAATAGCAAAATTCGTACACAAGAATGACTAAAGCTAAAAGATAAGTTTAAAAGATCCAATAAAATAACGATACATGTTTACCTAAAAATAAAACTGGAAAGTAGATAAATGTTTTATTACAAAAATCTTATAAAATATATTACAAATTTCAAACGCATTCATATTTGCTAGTTCAGAATTCATATTAATAATTCATAAGTCATACAAATAAATTTTGACAGAGTTTTAAAATCTATAATTTCTTTTGGTGAGGGGATAACACCTTTCCAATTGATACCAATTTGGTAATATCTATATAATACTAAAATTATTTTCCCGAGATAGTGCTTAAACGATGTACAATTCCCCAACCAGTTTAGGAGAATATTAAACCTTGAACCCTTGCCGAGTATGGTACTAAATTTTATTAAAACTAAACAAGGTGTTCTTAAACAACCGGCGTTTTTCTTTGTTACGTCATTTTAATAGGATATTCAGTATTTACAGGGTCGTGAATGGATCTCGAAACCATATGTGCTATATTTACAATCTAATGAATGTCGCCTAGTCCTCTCGGCCAAGCTGATCAGGATGTGCGTTGTGGTACAGTGGATATCGGCTCGGAACGAGAAGCCGAGGAGCCGAATTCCAGCTGAATCCATTGTATTCACTTACGCGCAAATACCCTTGGGAAAGGTATTAATCCGTCTCTTCCTTCCAGTTATGGGTTAAATAGCAGGACAGATTGGGTTCTATAGCCTTGGTCGGCAATCAGTCTACCGCAGAAAGCAATGGACACCTACTGCGGGATAATCTTCTGCCCAGTCAGTCATGTCTCTTTCGAGACATGATCGCCCAAGCGTGTATCACGTATGGCACTTAACTGACTGATTCAGTATTTATTTTCATTTCTATGTTTTTCAGTCGACCTATATAAAAAATATTATAAATTATATTTCAACTATTATCTGTGTTAAAAATAAGAAAAAATCATATATTTTAGACAAATTTTTAAATAAACTTAAATATACATAACACAAAGTATATTTATACAAATACTACCCTACATTATAAAATATAACGGATGTTAGCTTGGTAGGTGAAGAGTATATATGGGTGTGTCGTTGTAAAACGTAATCTATAGATATGACTGGAAAATTTTTACGCATGACATGATCGTAAATAAATAGATAGATTTAGGTATGATTTATTGCCATTATATATGTTGAAATAAAATTGAGAAAGAAAAAAGTACGTTTAGTAAAAATATAATTAATATTTTGAAAATATTTCCTCGAATAAAAATTTAAATGCAGACAAAACAGACATTCATACTATTATTTCATAAGTAAACGTTTGTTTCACAATTCAAAAACATGATATGAGATCCGTTCATAAATATTAGGTACGTTTAAAGAAAATGTCTTCTGACAAAGTAAGTGTTATTTGTGGGAACAATATATGAATTGTTAAAACGATTAAATTCGTTTCAATATACTATTAACAATTTTCACATGGAGACAGTTATGTCCTCTTTTCAGTTGTTCAGTGTATCAGGGGCTGCAATTTTTAACAAATTCTGAAAACCATTCAATTAAACAATTTCTTTTTGCGTTTGAAAAAGTAATATTAAACGTGTAATATCATGTGTGTAATTAATAATACATTGATAATATTTTTATTTTATTCTTTTGTATCTTGAACTCCTTTTATTATGAAATGTACAATTACCAAATATGTAATATGAAAAGAGAAGTAAGTAGCCATTTTTCACAAATACTTACGAAAATGGAAATATTTCAGGCCTAAGAAAAAGTAAAATTATTCTCACATTAACATTATTAAATTAAGAATAATTTGGGATTATAAGATTGTCACCTGCATCCTAATAATGGAATGCGATTGTGAGCATAATTATTTTTTTAAATCAGACTAAATACAATAATAAACAAGAGAAATATATTTATCAAATAAATCTTAGCTATTAAATATTTGTTGAATTTATTATTCTGGTTATAGTATCAAACTTGAAATCATCTGAAGCTGACGTTATCAGTATTACCAACAGATTTAAAACTTCAGTTCCTTCCATGTATTTATATAGTCTAAATCTCTCTTTCTTGTCATATGATTTCTTCGTGATGCATTTCTTTTACTGTTTGAGTAATGATTTTTCTATTATAATTGTTCCTTCTAAAGATTATTTATATCTTCTGGAATAATACGATTTCAGTATTTTATCTGTTCATACATTCCCCCTTTAGCTACTTTGCTTCATGTTTCTGTCCATACTTATATTTCCTTGAACCATACAACTTTATATTTTACTTATCCTATTTTGATATTGTTCACACAATACAAAATCCTAGAACCACTAAAATACAAGTTTACTGAAAGAGGTTGTTGAAAGTAGATAACAGCTGTGCCCTGACATTAATGTTTTATTTATTGGCTTTTTCTAAAAATGTTCTTGAGAAGAAGCTGTCCGAATGTCATGTACTTCTTACTAATAGAATGCGAAAGGAATGAGAATGATTCGGCCCTGAATAGATGTCATGGAGGTTCTTATTCTTATTATTCAGTAGCCACATGGATTAATAAACGTTTTGGAATTTGTTAATGGAGAGAAGTGAGTGAAGATTAAATACATCCAGAAAAAATAAGCAATACTTTATTTCTGTTTTGATTTGTATCTGGTAAAAGCAGATGGAGTAAGAGTTGTTTTGGAGCGGAAGAATAAACAAACCACTTTTCCAGCATCTTAAGTAATAGATCACGCATATAACTTCCATTCGAGGCGTGGAGTAAACTTGATTCACAGCTGAAGTTCAAAATAAGCAACCTTATTAAAAGTAGAAATACTCATAACGATAGGTGAAATTTCAGGGTCTTCCCGGTGATGATGAAAATAGTTTTACCTTTGAACACTTTAAAGTTACAAACCAGTTGTTGTGCCATTGAGCTTTTAAAACTAGCTCAGAAGAGAGATCAGCTTTCAGACTCTAGTTATATGGTTTAGAAGTTAACCCATAAAATGTTGCATAATCTGTAGAGATATTTGCTTATCATCTCGTAATGATTCTGGGAGGTTATCTATAACATTGCAACTGATGATAGATTCAAAGAGTTTGCTCTTGACATTAACTATGGTGATGAGCTGATATTGAAAGAGGCATGTCCTATAACCTGAGAAAACAGAAGAGACTGCTCCATCTTCCATAGATTTCAGAAACGTTTCTTCATCTAGTAGCACTTAAGCAATTTGCCATGAATGGATATAAATCTGGGATAAGCTTTTAGAACAGCAACAGAATTTTCCAGACCAGTCTTCTTTGTAGACTAAAGGCATTTGATGAGCCTGGAAACCTCCCTTACAAAGATAAAAATATCATGAAGTTTTGCTTCGTAATTGTTAGGGATCACCCCTTTTTGGATACAAGAATGGACTCGTCTAATGTGTACATATAATCCTGCTTATACAGAGAGCAGTAGTAGAGTTGAGTAGTTGTACTCTACTACGACACTGTCAGTTCTCTGCCTTCGGGTAGAGGGCGCTCTCTGCTTCCGAGCAGAGAGCAATAACCCAGTCGTGGTTCCGCCGAAGGGTAGAACCACGACTCGGTAAAAATAGACAGACATATTTTTGGCCCGGCTATATGGCCGGGAATACCCACATTAAAATGACCATGTGTCACATCCGGCCTTGCGTGGGAAGGCTAGTAAATACAGTAGAGTTGAGTAGTTGGATCGTCGTTAGATGTTCAGTAACATTATAGACTAATTACCCGGACATAATTCTTCACTACCATATTGTATATATTGATTTATATTAACAGTATTCCTAGTATTCCTGAATTGACTAACCCGCGTTCCAGTTTGCATATTTTTGTTAAATATAACTTACATTTTTTATCTACATATCAGCTTTTGTTATTCCTTATTTTGTGTGGTTTCTCAACAAGAATCTACAACAGTAATAAAAGCTTGAACTGACCACCAAAATGCATAGGTTTCTCATGTGTTTGCTTATCTTATATTCTTGTTATGTCTTGAAATTATCTATAATCTCATTTTGATAATTTTAAGAATATTTATCTGTCATTTGCTTATACATTTTGTATCTTTTCTCTTAAGATGATATCATTTGATGATTGATCTAGTAGTTTTCTTAAAGTGTTACAATTTATCAATCTCTTCTAAGCTTTTATATTTGATTTTCGCTGTATCAGCGTGGGTTTATTTGCAAGTGAAGTCATTTTATAGATTATAGTTTAGCCGCTGTATATATTTATTTACTTTTAGCATTGTTATCCGTAGTTTGCCTATGACTGATGGCGATATTCTAATATCACTTCCCTTACATATTTTGTGTGTAGAACTTTGTAAGTTCTACCTGATTTTTAGGCAGTCTATTTGTTAGGTATTATTCTTCACGAACATTCTATTTCCACAAGCATTTTCAACGTTCTTCAATCAGAATTGGGTCATTCACAGATTGTTTTGCAGACATATATAGGACCATTTTTCTACGCTTTCACTGCGCGATTTGAATTTATATTTGATTAATATTTTGCTGCATTACGGTTTCCTAGATTCTCACTATAGAATCCGAACGATAATTTCCTGCGAATTCAACTGATGTTTTAAATTTGTTATAAAACTAATTTATTTGTTATTCCATTCTTTGTGACGTTGGTCCAGATAGATTTACAGTGTCTATAGTGAATGATTTCTATTTTATTTTAATAGAATATCCCTGTTCTTGCTTTGACAGAATCTCCGAATGCATTTCCTCCAGTGTTTAGAGACTATTAATAGTGTTCATCTTGTTTTCTCTTCCCGCTTTCATATATGATTTTGTGTTAATCACTTGTAAAATCGCCATTGTTCATCATTTTTACATATCTCAAAAATGTTGATTTCTTATCAAATCCTTTCTAACGAGTAGTCCTTAAAGGTAGTCAGTCTTCCGAGTCTCAAATGAACAGCTCAGATGTCTCCTAAGATTTGCTTCACGTAATCACTTTTTACTTTACATAAATGACGTCTCTACGCGAATTCTCTGATCATTTATGACTTTCTATGCCGATAATACAATACACATGGTTGAAACTCTAAAATTCTACATTAATAGAGCTCGGTAGCTGATATTCATTCTGACATAGGTTTAATATTTCACTTAAGGAGACATGGCTGATGACATTCAATGCCTCGAACACTAAACTGGTGACGCCCATGATCATCCAAGGTACCGTGAATTTTCCATTGAGCTCCTCCAGATATCTTTTATAGGTGCCCTAAGATTCTTGAAAAAAATGGCTACATTTATCGCTACAATATTTGTGTGCCTTATGATTTTCGAAAAAAAAACGTATTTCCTTCTGCGATACTTTGCTACAAAGCTTATTAGATTTTTCTTTGTGTCAGCTGCAGTTGCCCTCAGAATAATGCTTTTCTCTGCCTGTTTCTTTATAAATGCATTCTGTAATTTTAAGTTAAAAGATAATTACTGGCCATATTATTTGATATATTTTACTATAACAACCAATCTGCGGAAGAAAATTTCAATTTCACATAAACATTTTTGTTTTTTGTTTCGAACAGACGTTTATATATTGACAATTTATTGCCAACAGTGAAATAAGGTTGTATCGATTTTGTTTACATTATTTAAATTGATTTTGGCACAGATACGAAACTGTTTTTAGATTTGAGTAGCTCAACCGTTAGAACAAAAGTGATAATATATCTCAAATAAATCTTTTTAAGAAAAGCGACGAAATAATTATCACAAGTCTATGACTAATTTAAGATAAAAGTTAAAAAAACTGTCCAAAAACGTAAAATTTTTATTTAAAATGAATAGTTACTGATATTTCATTTTTCATTGTTATCATTTAAGATAAGACCGTTCTTAATTTCATGTTCATCTTATCAAGTAAATGATTTTGGACAATTGGTTTCTGGCGAAGTCAAAATACAAGGATAATCTGAGTAATGTTTTTCTTGAAGTGACAAAAGTAACAGCAAACCAACTATTGTTTATTTATTCTCATTTAAATAACATCAAATCGAAAGTGTGTCTTTCGGTTCAAGGGATTTAATAAAAAGCTAAAAATATATATGTTATTAGTTAGGAAATTAAATAAAACCTGGATTAATTCAAGAAACACGTTTAAAGATAAGAAAAATAAAACTACTCTGAAATCACTTCATCTTATATGACAATTTACAAATTATCGTCGACCTTTTATATTTGCCTTGCAACAAATTAACGTCTTGAAACAAATTAACGTCTCATAACAAAGAATAACAAATCTCTATTATCATGAAGGATGTTAGAAATTTGTAATTGTTATATTATTACTTGTTTGATATAGATTAGGGATTAGATGATTACATATGTATACACCAAATATTCATACACACTGACACTCACACAGACACGCAGATAAGCGAGGAAGTGAGCTAGAAACCACTTGCTAAACAGGGGACAAGTGATAAACCTCTATGCTTGTTCAATAGAAGTGTGAAATTGACGACATTAGGGTCTATCTACACCAATTAAAAATGAATACTATGAGGAAAGAGAGGGGAAAAAGAAGGAAATGAATTGAGTCTGTCTAGCTTCCACGGAAAATTTCTAACAAGTCAAAAAAAAAGAAAAACATATGACGGCAAACGTTCAATGAAGCATAACAGAGACATGAAAGCAGACTTTAGGAGAATGAATATACACATAAAGAAATGCAAAGATACATGAAGATAAGTTATATTTAAAGAGTTGTGCAAAGATTCATGAAAATGACTTTCATCTAAAGAAATCCTGCCTGTAAGATGTAGCGCCAGTACACGCTGGACACGGGCGAAAATGTTTGCGTTTTTGACAGGAGGAGAGGAATATTTCTGAGACAGTGTTTATTATTGCAAAAGACTGGTAAATAAAATAGCACTTTTACTAAACCTTTCGTCTTTCAATGAGAAGAGACATAAATTAGTTCAAGACATTCCGGCTCGTGTAATATTTTCTTCCATTAGTTAGACATCAGAATTTTTGAAAGCATCAGAGTACACGCAATATAACAATCAATATAACTATTACAAGTAACAAGACATTACGAATAAAAACTTTACTTTTGTGCCGTGAGTATAAATAGAGGTTTCTTTAGAAAAAATATGCTGTATATATATATATATGTTGTAATAATGTTTAATGCCAGAATTGGTGTTTATTCAGTAGTTTACTTGCAAAGACATTTTAAACTTACAGTTTTTTGTCATAAATTGCTCGATATCAAAATAGAGACAGAGTTTTAACAGAATTATTTTGGAGAAGTTTGACACTTAGCTGAGCAGTGTTATTTCAGTCATGCCAACTGCAATGCTTCGTAATGTCAATATTATAATGTCTTCATTCCTCAGGGGTTTGTTTGTCTGCTCTTACTCTCCATTTTCTTTTCGTATTCATATCAATTGAATGTAATTGTATAGCTGTGTGTGTGAGTGATTTCTTTTTCTTTGATGATTTTTGTTTATTAAGTGACATAAGATTTACAGGTTAAGTTATAACTTATAAGTTATTTGTTTTCATTGTTTTGATCCATCTTTAGCGTGCTTAAATGTATGCTTGCTTAATACATTTATATTGAGTTGGCTCCTTTTTAGCATTTACGGTTGACCTCTTTTCACTACGTTGAGTCAACATTTTTATTGTATTCGGTCGATCATCTTAACTGTGTTCGATCGATCTTTTTACTCTAGCGGATTGATCTTTTTTACTGCGTTAGTATATAAGCGCATTAAATATTTTCTTAAGTCATAATTAAGTCTTTGTGCTCGTGTATGTATGAGTGATGGTTACTTTTGTAATACTTGTGGGTTTGGTGTGCAATTTTAACATTTGGTGGTTGTTGTGTAATTTTGTTGCCTTTTTTCCTTTTTGTCGTGATTGTTAGGTGATAGTTTCGGGTTGTTTTTTGTGTTTTAGATATTATGTTCTGTTTATTGGTTTTTGTTTGTATTTAGGCAGCAAAGTAAATATTTGTTTGAATGACTACATTTGCCCATTATCTCGTTTTCCTTGTTTAATTGTTTGCTTAAGTTTGTCAAAAAGGTAAATCTTGCTACGTTTTCCTCTAAACGTAGTTTGCAGTTTCTTCTATTGTCATTGTTTCGGATACTCGTTTTATGCTTTTCCATTTAATTTTACTGGTGATATCATTTCCATTTTGGTTTCATTTTTTCTATTTCGTTTTTTGGAAATGTATTTTTTTAATTTTGTTTCACAATTTTTTCTTGCATATAGCGCTGGTTGAATCTTAAAAAATTGATTCTTGCCAGGTAAGATTTGAGTTAGCACGTTTTATGCTAGCAAAGTCTAATTTTACTTACTTTGTCTTTTTTTAACTTTTAAGGGAATGTACTGGAAAACTCATACATTAGTTTTGAATGCTTCTCCTGACTTATACTAAGTTAATACTTAGTGAACTTTTTAAAATATTTAATTTTATTTTTTTCAAATTGAAGTAGATAGACCCTACTATCGCCCGGTTTACGCTCATCCTTCTTCTTTTGGACAGGGCTAGATGTGCATACCTTGTTTTATGTTTAGGAAGTGATTCTCGAATTCTTTCTTCCCTTCTGTCCCTAATTGTATCACTGTCGCAACTTTTTGCAATATATGTGGATGGTGGCAATGTCTCTTCATTTTGAGGATACCGGGTTGGCAGTTTCCTGATTGCTGCTTCGAATGGTAGTTAAGAGCCTGAACTCTTTCGTAGTGTCTTGAGAGGCTCCTTTGACCAACACTTAAATAATATCGGGGTTTCTTGTAGTGCTATGCTGCGGATGGATATCCTTGAAAAAGCCTCTGGTGGCTAACCCTGAGGCCACATTATGCTGGAGTCTGCACCAGGTTTCCTCCTACACAAGTTGCATTCAGCAACCGACTCTAAGCCTCTCTCTTAGACTGCGCCAATTTCCCTTCTACGCATGTTGCATTCAGTGACTAACTGATACTATTCTAAGCTACTGTCTTAATAAACTTCTCTAATGATGACTGCATACAGCCAAAAATCAAAATGAAACCAACTAAACAAAAAAAAAAGCCATAACCCGTCTACATCTTGGCGAACATATGAGGTATCCGTAAAAATTTTTGCTATGTTGAATCCTTCCTCTGAGTAAACTCATCTGACATCTTAGCCCTCTTTAAAACTAAGATAGACCCTTCTATCCCCTTATCTGGTTAGCTTCTTCTTTTCAGGAAGGACTATAATGTCTGCCTCTAGCTGGGTGATCTCTCTTGTATCTCTAGATCATTCTTACATGTGTCTCCGTCTCTCTCTATTATGTTCAGTTAGCTATCTTTTCTTTCTCAACCACTCCTCCTCATCCCCTGACTGTTAAGTACTTGACAGCATCTCGAATAATATTGATAAGGCCATTTCTTCTCATCCGTTTGCAAATATATTTGTGTCTGAAGACTTTAATGCGCACCACAGTAAATGACTGGAAATCTCTGTCACAGATCTTGCTGGTGCCCATGCCATGAACTTTTCAATGACTCAGTCTCTTACGCGTTTCTTTCATAACCCTAATGGAACTGACTCCCTGCTAGAACTCTGTTTCATTTCCGTCCCTGATTCTTGCAACGTCGAGCAGCTATGTCCTCTTGGAAACTCAGACCATGCGGTGGTTTCCGTTAACATCTCCTTCCACTCCCACTCCACATAAGAACCTCAGACCAGCAGAATATCTTATTGCTAGCAAAGAGCAGACTGGGATTCGATCCGAGATTTCCTGCGTGACATCACTTGGAACAACGTTTTTCGTCTTGCCATTGAAGACTGTGCATCCAATGTCTTCTCTTGGGTTAAAGCTGGCATCGAAGCTTTCATCCCAGCCAGGAAATTGTGACTTAAACTCCATTCGGCCCCCTAGTACTTGCTTGCTTGCTATTGCTCACCGTAATCCCGTCTTCCGGCTCTATCAAAACCATGCGTCGTTCCATAACAGTAATGAGCAAAAGAAGATGCTTAATGAAGCTAAGATGCTATTTCCTGACAGAATGAAACAGCGTATAGCATCCCCTAAGTTCGGCTCCAAAGACTACTGGCTGTTCTGTAAATGAGTACTAAATAACAGTAAGCACGTAATCCTACTTTTAATCAATGTATTTGAGATCCTCACATCTTCAGCGAACAAGGCCGAGTGCTTTGCTCGCAGATTTTACACAAACTCGACACTGGATTCGTCTAGAGTATCTGTACCCGACTTCCCATTTAGAACTGAGGTCCAACTGGATGACTTCCTCTCTCTTACTAACTCTAACATAATTTCAAAACTTAACCTCTATAAAGCGAGTGGAGGTGACAGAATACCTATTATTGTCCTGAAGAAATGTTCTGTTTTCTCCAAAGTCTATAACTAATGCATCTCTGTTCTGGTTTTCCTGTCGGATGGAATTCTCCTCCTCTGTGATTCTTATATTTAATCATTCTTGAGAATCCTCGGACACCTCTAGTTATCGTCCTATCAGCCTCTTACCTATTTTTGGCAAAATATTCGAGGTTATTATCAACGCCGTGGTGGTTCAACATCTCACAGCCCACAGTCTCTTCTCTGATATGGTTTCAAACTATGGTTTCCACTTCACCAGTTCTATACTGACATGCTAACGACCATAACCGAATATATATAAAAGGCTCTCGACAAGAACGGCGAAGCTTGAGCTGTTGCCCTGGATATTTCCAAAGCGTTTGACAGAGTCTGGCAAGCTGGCCTTCTACGCAAGCTACGGGACTATGGTATAACTGGACGATTGTTTGATCTAATCCAGTCATTCCTTAAAATGAAGGTTGTAATGAATAGACATGCCTCTCGATACTATCATACGAACGTGGGTGTCGCTCTTACGCTTTTATCTGATATTCATCAACGATCTCCCCGATGTACTCAAATCCCAAGCAGGAATTTCAGCTGACGACACCACAATTTACTCTCACCTGAATCAAAAAGAATTTCTTCTTGCTTCAAATATAACTTTGACAAATTGCTTAGCGATCATTACAACGTTAAAATTACCCATAATGGAATTTTTTATGTTGAAATGTCATGGTTATGCCCGAAAAAATATAAAGCATGAAAGAACTGTTCTTTTTTTTTAAACATTTTAGAACATTACTACAGTATTCATATCTTATTCTATTAATTGACGGTTTAAGTTTCTTAATGAATATTGCCTCGAGGATCTGTAGTTTGCTTTTGTTGTTTTCTTGGTGTACGGTAGTTGTGTTATCGATCATTATTTTTTATATTGTCAACGTACAGAGAGATGTTTTTGGAGATGTCTAGAAATGGACAAATGGTCAGACATGTGTATTGCAAAACGTCTTGCTAATGTAGTTATTGGAAATACACCATGTGTATTCATTTTTTTGTCGGAGATTTATTCTCCCAAGGAAAATCTGAATTGATATATCATATGGGTTTTACATAATAAATCAGTTGGAGGGAGGAATTATTATGGGGCATTAGATTAGTAGGATTGTATTCGTCATCCATATACAAGCCCGTTTCACTGTATCACAGATTATCAGTGTGACTAGACACTCGCTTGCTTCTGGCCGGGATTGAAACTGGACCGATTTGGTGTCAATCGGAGTCGGTAACCACTAATCCATAGGCGTATGTAATCAAAGAAGAGATGTTTTAGCGTTGTGTATATAAGCCGGATGTACACACGCCAGTCACATAAGGAACCCAATTCATTGTTAAAAAGTAATGCATAAATTCCAGAAGTGATATATATATATATATATATATATATATATATATATATATATATATATATATATATGTGTGTGTGTGTGCGTGTGTGTGTGTGTGTGTGTGTAAAACTTGTATGACAAAGTAAAAAAAAAGAATAATGTGACAGGTTTAGTCCATCAGGACATTATCGGACGTAATTTATTCCGTTGAAATCCTAAATAATGATACGCGTCAAAAGTAAAGTATTTTTTCTATTTTATCATATATTTTAACTATATTGTTTCTTGATATATAAAAAGTATATATCGTTATTTCACATATACAATGATAACAATCGCATACATTATTTTCCCGTTTGGTACAACAAAAAATGATTATTGTAAAATACATATATTATTATTTAGAACCTACTGTTAAGAGAATAATACACTCTGTCTACATACCCTATTTCCATAAAAATACTGGCACCACACACACACACACACACACACACACACACACACACACATATATATATATATATATATATATATGAATTTATTCGTAGAAAATTAAATAAAAAATCAGATAGTAAAAAAATGCACTCATATACCTTCAAATACAACATATACAACATATTGCTCTACATCAAATCTAAGCAAATATACAAAAGCATCTACATTCAAGTTTAAATCAATTGAAAATGTGTACATGAATATACATACTAGATACACGTACACCTCTCTTTATTGCATAGATTTAATTTAAAAAATATTTTCAATATAATTCATGTATAAATACAAATAATGTAACATATGCAAATGTATAAGAATGCACAGACACAACCTCCATAAAAATATATAATTTTTATTTATTATATTAGTCATCAACATACAAACCTGTTTCGCAGCTCATCAGTGTGGCTAAACGCATCCACTTGCTTCTGGACCGGGATCGAAACTCGACCAATTTGGTGTCAGTCGGAGTCGCTACTCTCTAAGCCATCGACGCATGGAACGAACGAAGGGAAATTTTAACGTGTTGTATATAAGCAGTGTATATACACGCCAGTCACCGAAAGAACTCAATTCATTTCTGAAAGAGTCACGCATATTGCAGAAGTGGAAACAGTTTTTAAATTTTTTTCTCCAGAGAGCTCAATAAAATGTTGATTTACGTCTACATTTTCAATACTTACAAAATTAATTTATAAACGGTAAATTAAAACATTCCGTACCAATAGATGTAGTGGAAGCTTTTGCTATTAATCGCGTTCAATTACTATATTTAAGAAATTCGCACCGATTGTTGTGCTCTCTCCAAGCTAATAAATACTATTTGTTTGCATCCATAAGCAAAACACTTTCTAAAGAATAATGAACTGTATTAATAATCTGACATTAAATCTTACTAGTTCATACATTGAATATTCATATGTAAAAAAAATATGTATATTTACATATGAAATAAATATATATATTGATGGTTAATATATATATATATATATATATATATATATATATATACAGAGAGAGAGAGAGAGAGAGACGGATTTATATATAAAAAGTTTAATTGGAAAATATTAAAAAAAAACCTGATATTTATATATGAATATTTACTAGAAAATAGAAAATATGTATTTTGACACAAAGTATTCATTTGAAATCTTGCTTTTATTGGTTGGTCTGATTAATAATAGACTGTCGGGAACATGTATATGCTAGTTTAGGATCAAAAATAGAATAATGGCAACATCTATGTGCACATTTAGAATAAAAAGCTACTGCATTCTGCATTGGTATAAATAAAGTCTAGTTATTTGTATAAAATATCCAGAATTTCAGATTAATTGATACATTGCAGGTATGAAAGTATAAAATAAATTGTAACAATGATATAGGTGATACGATCCATTTTAAAATTTCAAAGGAATAATTGCCTGTTTAAGAATATTTTTTTTTTTTTATAAGCGTTTCACCCCGAGCAAGGCATGTCACTGCCACTACTGTGCAGGGGGCTACGTAGAGTGGAGAAAGGCTGATTAAATATAGGAAATAACAGAGGGTGGGTGATAGGCGGGTGAGGATACCGAGAATGAGGGTTGGGTAGATGAGAGTGTTGTGAGAATAGTTGGGAGTTAGTGTGATAGGAGGTGTCTATTGACCCTACATTTAAACACCTGGAGATTGTCACTGTCGGGAAAGCAGACTTGTGGAAGGGAGTTTCACAGGCGGGAAGCGCGAGAAAAGAAGCTGTTGGAGTAGAATGTTCGATAACTTATCACGTACCAACAAACTGTGAATGTTTTCTATGAAGATTCTATATGACACAGATACAGGCCTCATAAAACAAGTTTAGGAATTTATCCAACTGATCTGTTCCCTATTTTACGAAGAACATTTAAAACACCGGACTTTCTTAAACTAGGAACACTGCATTCATATTTCAAGTAGGAAAATTTTGGAAACCATCTTTCTTGTCTACATTTTAAAAACAATAGAGAAAATCGAATGAGTTAGGTTACAGAATATATGAAAAACTGAAAGTTCGAATGTTATTTTCAAAGACAAACATCGTGCTTCTCTCAATGGTATAGACGCGTATGCGTACGTCAGGTGCTTTCTATTTGCAGATTGTTTTTGCAAAACCACATTTTTATTGGCAGAAAACTCGTCATAATTACACTCGTAAATAAACTGAGTGGTTAAGATATTTAGTGGATAAGAAACAGATGCTTAAATCTCAGGAAGATGGTGAACCAGTATCTGTACATTTATTGAATATGACTGTTAATTTATGAAGTAGGTAAAGTTTACACAGGGAAAATATAAATTACATAACTGATTTATATATTGTGATTTTTCTTATAGTATATATTGGATAAATTTATATTACTAAGATAAAAATGTTAATTTCAAATGTGCTTAAAGTATAATGCTGGTTTTAAAAGAAAATCAACTAAATCATTGAGATTTACGACTTAAAGAAATATTGCGACTTTTATTTTCAAATGTTATAACATCCTGTTTTTTAATTTTCTAAAAATCACTTAAGCATTAATTAGAGATGCAAGAATTATATTGCCGTATTTTCTATATTAAGCTTGATATTAGTGAATGAAATGTATATGAACTTCGGACAGTATCTAAAAAGAAATTATAAGCCTTTGTCGAAAATGTATGGAATCAATATATATTATAAAAAGAATGAAAGTAAAGATGTTAATCATGACAAATAAATATGCAAAGTGTAAAATATTTTCAGAAATCTAAAGGTTTATTTTATTTTACTTCTTTGTAATGTGTTATAAAATGTATATAAATAATGTTGAAGATATTTCATACTGTTAAAAAATGAAAAGCTATAAAATATGTAAATATGAAAATATAAGTGATTTTGTCGGAGTATAAATATGTGTAATGAATTTCTATGATAAAAAAAACAGAAACACTTGCTGATAAGAATGTGCATCTTTTGGACATGGAGTATATACTCTCGTACAGTAATTGTGATAGAAGACCTCTTTTCATCGGGGAGAGTCACTAATGTTTGACATAATGCAAAACGTCTTCAACGAAATGTTGAGTGCTAACGCAAAGAACATCCTCAGTTGGAAGTCAAATATAACATGGCATTTATTAGTTTTTATTTCTAAATCTATCATATATTTACCACTGCTAATTTTGTATGTATGAAGCAGTTCAATAGGGGTTACTGTAAGTTTAACTGTAATTTTTAATGCGAAAAGACAACGTGGAAAATTCTTACTAATGATTATTTTTTAAGCAGCTCTATTGTGGTTAATGAATTATCTTATCCGAAATCGGTCTGTATTTGAAAAAATATGTATGTGTGTATAAATATTTAGAATAAAGTAAATATTATCAAAGAGTAGTGATAATTATAATTTTAGCTTGAATCGTGTGCCTCACATGACAACGCTTCGATGCCAATCAACGTCAGTGATAAAAAATATATATTTAAGTAGACATTCTAATTATCGATCAATAATTATTCTTCTTTCTTCCGTAACCTCACTACTAAGTAGACATAATTAATCGTATGTCTGCTGAAAACTCTCTCTTTTAAATCTTTAATCTGTCATTTGATTCGTGCTTTATGAATCAGAACAAAGAAAAAGCTTGCAGCAATACAAGCTATTAACCACTTCGCCAGAACACTTGTCTCACTTTGTATTAAAATAAAATCTGTGCAAATCACAAGTTAAAAATAAATATGCAGATAGGGAAATATTTTTGCCAAGATTATAACTTTCCGAAAATTATTGTCATTTCTTGATACGTCATGGCAAATTATCAAAGAAATGATTAGAGTAAATTAGCTATTTTTGTCAAATTTTCGATAATATAATTAAGATAGATATTTTAGAAATTTTAATTTAGAGAACATTTTGTTTCTATTGATATTTACAAATCGTATATTTTCAAAGTAAAGAAAATTATTTATCGAAAATGAGTTAAGTAACATGAAGTCTTTAAATCAACAAGGGATTACTATAAAAGGCTTTTTATGCCATTTTCTTTTCAGCCTAATAAAGAAATGGTAAGAATTTCTTTTGAGGATTGCATTTGTTGTCGGCTCGGGAATCACTAAAGTTTATTTAATTCTTGTTTTTCTAAAAAAACAAAACAAAACAAAAAAACAATAATTTAAACCGAAAAAATAAGTAAATTAAACGTCACTGAAAAACAATAAAAGGAAACTAATTGTATGTGTACAGATGTATTGATGTCAACCGGTAAACAGAAGGCAGATAATGGCAGATAATACAATAGAGCTGACAAGACAAAAAACAAAATTAATCAATTTATTGCAAAATACAATGTCTATGATTAGTAGAGCAATAACAAGTAAGAGAAAATTGAATAATAAATAATGACTGACAGATGATAGGTAAAGCTTGATGTTATTATTAATAGAAGCTGATAATTAGCGTTTAAGATACTTAAATCAAAATGAATGTCAAAAATTGTATATTTCGTGTCTGCAAAGATATTCATAAAATGGTGACGTTAATGTTTTTGTTAAAACAACTGATTCGAAGGAAAACAAAGATACACAGGTTAACTAGAGAATACATTTTTTTTATTGATGCCTTATATTGTCTTCGAATTGAATATAGAACCAGATAGTATGTTTTTAAATACCAATTTTTGTATGGAATGAAAAAGCAAATAATCCTCAGGTCTGGCAGCGCAGTTATTTCTTTATGATAGTGGTACAAGCAAATAAGTTAAGTAATTAAATTGAACATATTCAAGTATTTTCTTAATTTTTTTCTTAAAAAAAGAAATCAAGAATGATGTCATTCATACTGATTAAGTGCATAGATGTCACTGGATTACAAGCAATACATACTATCTCTTCCACCTAAAATGTAAGAAACAAGAGTGAAAATGAAATAATAGTTAAAATTTACTTTAAAACTGTGGCATATTTAAAGTGATAATAAAAGAACAGAGACGATTTCGAGAAAGGATGTTGTTCTTTTCTTTCAATCTGTGTAACTCGTGAAATTTTTTTCCTAAAGTCTACTCAAAAATTACAATAATTTTCGTTTGTTATACTAGTAGACTATCTAAACATTCATGTTAGACACTAAAATCATCTGATACTTTTGAGAGTAATCATATAAATTTATACAAAATTAAATGACGATGCATTCATATAGAAATTCCTTTCTTACATATAAAGTAATTTATTAATAAAATATTGCTTGATTTAATATAACAGCGCTATAAATTATACATTTTATTCTTGCCAGCAGCACGACGATGAGTTTCAGGTACAGAACAATCTTCAGATTCTGAACTGAGTCTGACCATTACAAACATCTATAAAGTACAAATTGCCGTGTGTATTAAATGATAATATATAGAATGATCCGTAGACAGATCTGTTTTGCTGTATCACTGATCATCTGTACGGTTGGAGATCCGATTTCTTTTACCCGGGATTGAAAACCAACCGAACTGGTGTCAGTCGGCGATTTTAACTCTGAGCTATGGGCGCTCGGTAGAAGGTGGAAAAATTTAGCGTGTGATATACCATGTATACCATCAAGCATTATCCAAACCCGCACAAATTCAGGTGGGTTGAATAACAAAGCATCTGTAGTAGGGAACACATGATATAAATATAATATATATATATATATATATATATATATATATATATATGTGTGTGTGTGTGTGTGTGTGTGTGTGTGTGTGTGTGTGTGTGTGCGAGTGTGTGTGTGTGTGTGTGCGATTGAGTATAAGTACATTTTTGTGTGTATTATATACATGTTTTCAGGTATTTTTCTATTTTGAGAAATTTCCAGATGTTAGGTCTGTGTTTGCCATGTAAATATTTGACAAATTAAAATGTGAAAGAAAATTTAAAGGAATATTAAATGTATTAATAAAATTTTAGTCAAATTTAAGTTAATAAAAATATTTTTAATTGGCAGTGATACTGGAATGTTTTCATTCGTTAGTCGCTCGAAACATCTAAATACATAATAGGTAAAGAATAGTGATTATTAATGTAAGGCATTATTTCATGGAACCCAAGTGAATTCAATAATTTATAAACATATGAATTAATTGCCAAAAATCTGAATTTAAGTTTAATTACTCGAAAATTAAATACTCTGCGTACAAAATAATGTTTAATCAAATGCCTTCTTTGGGGCTTAATCTCTGTTGGAATTAGAGCATAATCGACAAATAAAATAAGTATAAAAAACAGAAACTACCACGTAGAGTTTCACTCAAATCTCTCTAAGGAAATAAGCAGGGAAAACGTGATTTATGAACTGAATACTTAGATCTTAAAAGAAGTGTACTCCCTGTGTAAGTTCTTATTAATACTTATCTACATAGATTTGTAACGACATAGCGTATCTACAAATTATTGCCATTTAAAGATTAAGAAAATACCTTTATGTCCGATACTGACTTTTCCACTATTGAATCCCTTAGTTAGATTACTGATAACTTAGGATATGTATCCTAAATAAGGCAGATAAAGTTATAAATATATTAATAGAAATTAAAACAGAATCCTGGCGACATTTGCTTTTTGAAATAATGTTTTTACATATTTAACTATGAAAAAAATATTGTTTTCATTTGAAAACAAGAAAAACGAATATGCTAGAAAATAGCAGAATGCATTTATATGGAGTCAGTAAGGCTCTGCTGATTATCAGAATTCATAAAAGAATATGTGTATCAACGGAATTATTACCGTTTTGAATTTATTTCTGTTTTGTCTGCTATATCAATATAGAAATTTTAAAGAATATTTTCCGTAATATCTGCGAGTAAAAAAGTAGTTTCCTGTTTGAATTACAAAAAGTTAGAGAATCTCTACGTTATCAGACATCGATAAAGAAATTACAAAACCGTCATTCGCTTGTGTAAATATAATATCCTTTCCAGTTCGGTTGGATTAAATTCTACATTTACTCTATATATCGGTAATAATTATAGTAAGTAAAGAAACGTTTCTAATGATATCTTTAACATAATAGGTGGCCACTGTAAATGAGACATAATGGAAGTGGAATTTAAATAATGTAGAGAAATAATTGATCTCTACATCATCTGTAATGGCTACTATAGACATGCACACACACACACGGACAAATCGGGGCATACACACAAACACACATGTGTACATGTTTATCTTTAAGTATTTGACTTAGTATAGATGAATATGTATAACTATAAATGTACATTTTCATATATCTTTACATGCACATTTATATGATTAAAAAACAAATATAACAAATATTATAAATTAGATATTTTTCGATTTTTCTGTAGGCATATGCGTATTTATATAGATCTATAGTTCTATAAATATATAACAAGACCCCTAGCTGTATTCTGTCAACCTCCCTGACATTTAGCCGATTCAGCCATTTTATGTAACCAAAACAGGGAAGCTTATGGTCCAGACATATGAAGGTTTGGTATATGACGAAAACCCACATTTAAGATCGCAATTACACCTTATATCTATCTATCTATCTATCTATCTATCTATCTATCTATCTATCTATCTATCTATATATATATATATATATATATATATCGAATAATTGCAAGATTACAAGCAAGTCAAAATAATTGCGAAAAAATATCAGTTGCTTAGTATTTTTCCATAAAATATTCGTGTTATGCGAATTTGACAATATCTCACTCTGATCGTCTTTTTTTATTACTAGCAGCAGGCGAATTTTCAGGCCGAGCGTATTTTAAATATATTTCCAAACTCTTCTTTTAAGAGACGACAGCCGACTCCCTAATTATCGTCTTGCATTCTGATTTTGTTAAGCAACACCCCAACCTTATATGAGAAAGACGCGTATAAGGTTTCATTTCCAGCACTGTATCCTTTTTATCAGCTAGAAATGAAAACAATTACATTTAACCATTTCTCCTTTACATAGTAAAAACTCTCCTTCTATTTGTCTTCCTGTTCGTATCAACTGTCCTGGTAACACAGTCCACAAGAAATTGTCAAAACCTCATATCAATCTAGGGTCACCAATCGTTAAAACCCATTGACAGTAATTTTGTTTCGAATCATTTTCATGAATTCGCTTAAAATAATTTTGTACTCAGTAAACTTCGCACCTTTTTACTTGTTAACACTTCGAATTCTTTTTTGCGACAAATATCATCGTATTATATAATTTTATTGGAATTTTTCTCATATTGAAAATTACTAAAAATTAACACCAACCTTCTGAAAATAGTTGTACTAATATATGTATGCATATGTGCATGTGTGTTTATAGTTAAAAATGAGTATTCATGCATGTTTTTATGCATGCAAGTCTATTTGAATATATTGATGGATTTAAGTTTATGTAGTAATATCTATATCATGAATGCGGGATTTTTATATTTATTTGTATTATTTGTTTATGGATGTAAGTGAACAGAATATCGTCTTTAACTTATGCATAAAAATATATAGTCATGGTAAATGGTCTTTTTTGAATTTTACTCTATAATTATCCTTTTAAAATTTTGCTTCTCTATAAAATTTTGCAACACACACACAAAAACACATGGATATTCCCACATTCACGCAGAAACACATCCAAACTTTATAGATACAATTAATTCATGCTTTATTATCATAAATTATACACACGTATGTTATTGGAATTTAAAGTTTTATTTGGAAATATTGGCAAAATATATCTGTGCAGATAAAATAAACCGGTTTTTTTTTTGCTAATGGTTTAACAAACGAGAGTTATATGAACGATAAATCCTATGTTTGGAAGTCTGACATTAATAGCCAAATTGCAGATTCGAAAGTTATAAAATTAAATATATTCACAGGCTGATTCGTGCAAATACAAATGTTTAATAACTTCAGTGATTGTTAAAATACTGCTGCAAAATATCAAAATGAAATGTGAAAGAATTCAATTACATCCTTTGTCTCTTACGATGCAAGTAAGGTATAGACAAATTGAGCATTTACTGATGCGTATACCGAATCAAAAGAAATTATAAAAAGTATGTTCAGGGTAAGCAAAGAATGTTTTGCGTGCTGTGTCATATAGAGGTATAAAAAAACACCAGGTGAATAATGGTTTGCTTATAATATTGCTTTAAGAACAGCTATCATACAATAATTCTTGATCAGATTTACTAATTCCAAACACATAATGAATATAGCATTAAAGTATGAATATTTTGAAATAAAAACATTTTAAGGAAATAAAATAGTATTTTTTTTTATTTATGCCACATTACTTTAGAAATTCATTTCTAATCGTATTAATCACCTGAGAGATGTCGAAAGAATAATTTAAAAAACAGTCTTACAGCATAGTGAATAGAAAATGTAATTAAATCTTTATACAGTGCACAATTAATACGTGCAATCATCTGTTATTAATCTCAGCGATCCCGTAAGCGAAGTCTGTATTACAATATTAACAAGCAATTAATTTCCAGACGTAAATTGCTTGCGTTTAATTTTTATTCATAAAAGAGGCTCAATTTTAATAATCTAAAAGTTATAAATTATATAATAATTTTGTATAAATTATAATTTGGAATCAGAATGTTGGTAGATATGACTATATAAGTTCCCCTAAACGCATATGAATACATTACACAACTAATCTGTACCTTCTTTGCTAATGTTTTTTAAGTTGCACAATAATTACTTACTGATATCTCCAAAATAAATATCTTCTAAATTTTTTGTGACGTTGTAAGCAGATCGGCCATTTTCATTATTTTTAGTCTCTTTACAGGTATGAGGACCATGTTAATCTGCGAAAATGGCATCTAACGTAAATGCGTGCACGAAACTTACTTATATTACTAATTTACTTTATGTTAAAAATCCCAATATTGAAATTAATCCAAGCTTCCAAAACGTTTATGGCGACTAACAAATTGCATTTTGTCGCAGTTATGCGGTAAATAATGCGTGTCAGTGCGTTTCAACATCGTTACTATAAAGCATGTTTCCCTTCCTAATGAAGTGGAAATTATTTTACAAGAGCACTATAAGCTACTTGTTCATTGCTGTGTGTAATATATGTCAACTTATGTGCTTTTAGCTAAAACATTTACTCCTGGCTTATTTTCAGTTTTCTTTTAAATAAATAGGTGACATTACTTTCAACTGCGTGGGAGAGCAGATAAGTCCTCATTCTGTAAAGCTTCCGATAATCTGAGCAAATTGAAAAAAAACATCAGAATCTCTTGGAATCTCTGCATCCGATACCTCATAAAATATGATATTAATATAAAATCAAGAGAACAACGATACGATGTATTTTTTTATTTTGTATAAATTGTTGTTTTAAAATATTTAAAGTGGCAAAGAATCACATTCTATAAAAATAAACACAGGTTAAGTGTGCAGAAAAATGAACTGCCACATTATCAATTAATGCGAAATGTGATACATGTTTGAGTGATTATGTATCGAAATTGACATAACTGAAGATTTTCCGGCAGTAGCTTGCCATTACTTTATGCGGTAGACTGGTTACCAACCAAGTCTATAGAATGTCCTGTCATTTGACCCATTACTGGGGGTACGAGACGCATTAATACCTCACTCAAGGGTATTTGCACGTAAGGGAAAGCAACGAATTCAACTTGAATTCAAACTATGTTCTTCGATACCTCTTTCTGAATTGATATCCACTGCACCACACCAAACTTATTTTATATGCTTAGAAAATATGATTATAATTTGAGTATTCGCAAAATATATATAATAAATGTAATCTCTTTTAACCAAAATACTGTTGAATCGGGATCTATATTACAATATCTTACATGTAAATCTTGTTTTCTAATTTCTAACAATAGTACATTGATTATCTTCTTTAATTCCGTCATCAGATATGCACTTTAGAAATAATTTTGACTATGTTGCTTTAATTGTATTTACTTTCCGACATATTTTGTAATTTTATTTTATTTCATAATTCTGAAATTAGATAATGTTTCGTCAAATTATACATGTTCAAAGAGGTACCTGTGAATTATTTACATATCCCAATTGGTAAATGATAGAATTTAATTTGTTGAAAATTTGAATACTTTAATCATTCCTACTTGATATGTGGAATAATGTTTTCCTTGCAATAAATATGTTTTCACATTTTCTGATTTTATAAAAATAAAATTAATGCGCGATGTGGTCAAAAGAACTTAATTGCATTGTTCATATATTGTGAAATATGAACATATAAAACCATTCTGTCCAGAAATCTCTAACGAGTTTAGCCCTTTGCAAAATAAGGCAATTTTAGAAAACAAGAGTGCCAAAACAAATCTAGGAATTTACTACATTTTCATGCATTTCCCACAGTTTAAATATAAATTTATTTGAATCATCCTTATTTATCTCGGGTATTCACTATATATGAGAACAGCTATTCACACGGACGCACACACATATAAGATTACATCATAAACTGACAATATCTCTTAACTGAAACTCTAATTTGCGACTGAAAGAAATAAAATAAGTGACTTGATTTCCCTTACAGTATTTTTTTTATAAAATCAAAATATTTAAAATGAAAAAGTAGTTTGAAAAGTTTTAATTACTCTGAGTCTCATTTAACCCTAACCCTGTTTTAACTGTATTCAGCGCTAATGTTGATGAAAAATATATTGTTTTACATAAGAAATGCACAAGCCAAATTACACATTACTTTTATATTTTACATGGAACTTCAGAAATATGACAAAAATATATATTAGAAGACATTAAATGTAATGAATAATGAGTTTGAAACAATAGATGCAAAGAATCCGCAACGACCAAATTTGAATATAATCGAAGAACAGGAAGTAAATAAACATCAGATGTCTAGGCATCAATTCTGAAAAAGAAAGAATATTCAGTTAGATGAATTACTTATTTAGTTTCATCTAAAAGAGAAAATGAACTGACACCATATTATATATCTTAAACGATCTTTGTATTAAGTTAAAAACAGTGCCACATAGACATAGGAAAAAAAACTTGTAAAACTATGAAGAAAAATTATTTGGGCCTAATAAAATATATTGATAGTCACTCAGTATGCGAGTTTTTTGTCAGACGAGGAATATTAGGAAAAATTAGTGTTAACATGCTTAAAACGGATTTCATTCCAAGCACTTTCGCTAAAGTTGCATATGATGTACCAGGAGATTAATCAAGGATAATATAAAAAAAACGTCCTAGACCGAACGTTTTTATGGAATCTAGCGAAAAGAATTTTTCTTTAGGATTCTGAATCAGATATTTGCAGCGTAAAGGCGACTTGTATTATGAAATAGCCGGTAGGAAATAATAGAATTGATCGCATATTTAAATTATTTTGTCAACCGCAAAATGGTCGTACAGGAAAGGCAAATAATAAGACAATTCATAACATCATGACAACAACAATAAGCAGTTTTTTTTATATACAGTGAATACATCTTTTGAATCTGTAAGCAATATTGTAAGCAAACCATTATTCACCTGGTGTTTTTTTTTCATACGTCTCTATGACACAACACGCAAAACATTCTTTGTTTACCCTGAACATACTTTTTATAATTTCTTTTGATCCGCTATACGCATTAGTAAATACTTCAAATAACTTCATAAGAAAAATATAGATCTACTTATAGATGAGACAGTAACACTTAGAATGTTGTATCATAAAGAAGAACGTCAAGAAATTGATGTACATGCCGTAAATAGAAGGACATGGGTAAAGACATTGTTCAAGAAATTTCATTCCGAAATATAGGTTGCATTGAAGTAGCCATAATGTTTGCATGAGCAGCAACAGGATTCCATATACATTTATATAGAGAGATTACTAACGGCGATCAGTACATAGGTTTAGAGTGTATATATACGTCATCATCGCAGTCATTGTCATGTAAGACAGCATTTTAAAGTAAACGTTAAATAGGAGGTGTAAATATGAATAGTTTCCTACTTCACAGCATACTTTACTTTAATTGGTTCAGAAAATTTAGCACTGCCACTTTGTTACGTTTTCGTAACATTATGAAATCGTCGAAATATGTTAATACATTTTTCTGGACAACCAAACATTGTGATTATATTTTACAAACAATACTTCCGAATATTAAACGCCTTTATCAAATCAACAAACCCATTCTCAGTTTACACGCGTTAATCTGGCTTGCGCAGAAAGATATTTGAAGCTCACCTTTAGTAATGTACTGGAGCATTTTGTCAAACATTATCACGCATAAAACTTTACCAACTACTAAAATAAACGAAATACCGCAAATTATCTTTACTATTGCGAATGCATTTGAAAACTACTAACGATAACACATTTGGCTTGCCATCAGGAATACATTCTTTTTCAAAAGAATCTTGTCATAAAATATGTATATAATTAATGACAATTTCTTCTCCACGTATCGGTATTTCAACTCCTATATCATCAAACCCAGAATTCTGCCGCTTATTCAGTTTCCTTTTAACAGCTTCTGCGAGAGAGAAGCTGTCAGCTATACGTAAGAAAGTTTGATGTTAATGCTATTGTTAATAATCTTTACACACTGTAACGGGAAAATTCAATATGACGCCGGGGACTTAAACATCACGCAAAATGTTGCATAAAATCCATGAATACTTGGTGCCTGCTGTAGCCTGTATTTTTTTAGCTTTACAATATCACTAATTGTCCTTTATTTGTCAAAGTCTTTCTTTTATCTGGTTCTTTACATCCTTCTTCTTCGCACACCCTATCTCATCGAACACTTTTTGTATTTCATCATATAATTGCTTCCCTCGAAACAGATATGACAGAGCCTTTCATTGTTTTTTCAAAGGCATTCTACGTTTGATGGTCGCTATTCATTCTGGTATTAAATTTGCTAGGAATAAAAACTTCAGTTTTCGGAATCTTACCCTCTTCAATTAATGTTAAGATCATCTAACGACTTTTCAATTGAGTCCATTCTTTTCCTCAAGCTGCTAACTTTTCTATCTTGTCTACTAGGCTTGACTACAAATGCTACGCACACTTATTTTTATCAATTTCTTCTTGGCTTTCCAGTGAGATGTGTAGAAATAATTTCTCTTGGATAATTTACACGCATCACATAAGCTCGCCTTCATTAAAGCAAATATATTATGTTTTTGTCGATGCAGTTGTTCAACTTCCGTTGCTGTCTTTCTTTCTGGCCTGTTGGACGATTGCCTTACCGGTCATATTTCTTACGTTTAAACAAGCGATACTCGTTAATTTTATCGCTGTAAAAGAAGGATGATAGGTCTGTGATTAGTATACCTCTGGGAGACCTGCCGAGTGAAACACTTTTAGCTGAAGTTCTATAGTTCTGACTGCCATTTACATCAACATCATTTTGAACCTTCCCCGAAGAATTAACTCGTCCGTTCATAAGTTTTGTTTTTATATCTATTGTGGATGTTTAATCAAAAACTCGTTAGCAGAAAATTCTGGTAGGTGAACCGGTTTAGCTACCAATAATCAGTGTGTGGATATGTATTAAAATTTACGTTTCTAAATGTATTCAAATTTACTTTTCCAAATATATTAAAATTTACGTTTCCAGATGAATTCAAATTTACGTTTCCAGATGTATTCAAATATACATTTCCAAATGTATTCAAATTTAAGTGCGAATGTCGTTTTAAATGCAGGAAGTGAATAAAGATGAGAGTATTACATCATGCGTTCTGCATCTGATGAATGAGTGATAAAATGCATTGCAAAATTTTAGCTAACCAGCAATGACAAGTGTCCACTTAAAAAATAAAACAAAACACAAGACGAAATCTTCAAATAAGAATGGAATAAAATAAAACTTAAATTCACCAGCGTAAACGGGAAAGGAACGATACTTTTATGGTCAGAATTCATTGTACTTAAGATTTTTGGCGTGTGGAATTATTGATTGTAAAAGTGTTAATTTACCCATGGCACACAGGAACTCTTGCAAACTATAAATAAGCAGTAGTTTCTGCTTTGTACTTAACAGAAAGGTCTATTCTAGAAGATAGCTCTGACTGTTTGACAAACTATTTCCAAACAAACAAAACCCGGACGAACAAACACGGTAGCTACAAAACGTTACCAACCCGGAGAGCAAGTATTTTCCCGAATGTTTCAGGATAATAAATCTTTCTGGGAAATGAGCACATTTTAGAAAAGAGTAGGAAATATGGGCTACATAATCAAAGGCCAACTTTACTCACAAAAGACATGTAACTAAATTCAGGAAACACCTGTCGTACCATGCTGACTGTTGTTTCCCGAAAAGAAAGTAGTAATGGATGTCATTTACAAAAACCTTTGACATGCCAATACCACAAGAGATCCCAGAAAATCGCCGTTTAAAAAGAAAAAGAAAAATAGGGATTTTCTCGTAGTTAATCTAAAAAGAAAAATATTAAGACCCCTGCAAAGTTTAATACTTAGGAAGGGGTGCTATGTTACTTTACCCATGGCACACATGAACTCTTCAAAACTATAGATAACCATCGGTTTCTGCTTTGTGATGAGCAGAAAAGTCTATTCCAGCAGATAGATCTGACAGCCGGACCAATACAGTCACGCTGGTGATTCTTTTCATATTGTATCTAATTGTAATACCGTTTTGTCAATATATTTGTTTAAATTTATTCCGTCATTGTGTCTTCATTTCTGGCCTCTAACAAAACCAGAAGAACATTTTAAAGGATTTTTGAATACCCAAAGATTATGCATGGAAATTGACAATATTAGTTCAATAGTAGACGCAGGGAATTCTAATTTTCGTCATATTTGTTTTATCCAACAGTCCTTGACAATCAAGAAAAAGGAACTAAATGGGTAAAATTATATCTATCGTATATTAAACTCGAGCCTCAGCCGTTAAACTCGCAGAATTCATAATTTTTATAGATAAAAAGCACCCGTGATTTCCTCAATGAGTAAAAAAGTAAAGTATTTTTATTCACTTCAATTAATTTTTTATTTTGGTTTTCTAATTTTCTTTAAGCTTGTGTCGATTTAATCCTTAAAAAGACACAGAAAACATGGACGAATGTAAATTCACCATGCTCGAATTTTTAAGTTCCAACTTGAACAGCAAATCCATTTGGGAACTGAAATGGCAAGAAGAACGACTTGCACCTCTAAAGCAAGCTGAAAAGTAACTAATGGATTTACAAAAGAGAACAATTTTTGAGGTCTTAGACTTCAAAAACTTGAAGAAATTATATTCAAAACTCAACAACAGCAAAGAAACTTGCTTGAAAAGGAAGACAGGGAAAATTATTAAAAACTAAAATGCCTCACAAAACACGATCTGGGACGCAATAGACATTTTTACATATTCTCCGGACGAGGATATAACTTTCGCCTACTATTTTCGAAGATTCGAAGATTTATACCACACAGATTGCATAAACTGTTCTGACTCTAAGAATGTTCGCCTACTTCTTTGAAAACTATCCACAACAGATCACACCAAATTTGTGAATCATATTTTACCCCGTAAAACAAGCGAACTGACATTTACTGAAAAGGTTCAACTTTTTACAGAATCTTTAGTCCCAAAACTTCACGGTTTCATAAGAGATAAATGTGCATGAATTTAATCAGAAAAACAGTGATTTATTCGGCACTGACTGGGTGGAGACATTTTAGTTGTGGGACATGCCAATTAATACATTTTGCGAAAACCCCAAAAACCTGACCAGTGAGGCAAAAGATTTAATAAAATATTTAAAAGAAACTTTTACGGAAGAATTTCCGGGGGCCTTTGTCTGTGTAAAAAGATGACAACAAAATTCGAGTTAAAAGATGATATCTAGCCAGTGTTTAAGAAAAACGAAATGTGATTTTCCCCTATTTACCAAAAATAAGTGAAGAACTCGAGAGACTAAAAAGAACCAATGTCTTGACTAAAATGCGTCCAGTCAATGGGCGTCACCGACCGTCGATGTGAAAATGAAATCAAACGAGATCCAGGTCTGCGCCTATTTCTCGACGGGGCTCAATACATCACTGACCTAGACCGGAAGATATTTTCACGAAACTAAATGTATATTTGTTTAGGGCTATTCCGTCTTTATGTCTTCATTTCTGGCCCCCCAACTACACTCAAACAGAAAGAAATTAACGATCTATACTAAAGCCAAATTTGTTGCAAGGAAATTCAAACACAAAGATGCTATGAGACAGCTTGCACAAGCGGATGTATTTGTGAAAACAGGGAAATCACTTTCATATTGATTTGTACAGAATCACTTCATTAACTTAGATATAAAACTGTCGCATACTTTACTTATATTATATTTCTATATGAGTGTCAAGAAATTAAAATCAAACCATATTCAGTATGTTAATATTAAACAAAAATTGTAAACGGAAACTTGCAACTATATTTTTGAAAAAGTAGCCATTGAACATGAAATGAATTAATGACTGATATCTAATAATAATAATAATAATAATAATAATAATAATAATAATAATCACCATTCTTTGGGATTGTACCATCTACACAGACAGAAAACTTGAAGCAAATAAGCCGGATATTATTGTTAAAAACCCGAAGGAAAAAACTTGCCTATTAATTGATATGGCTTGTCCAGCGGATTGTAACATAAAAATCAAGGAATTCGTAAAACTGCCAAAATATAAAGACCTGAAAATTGAAATAGAAAAGATGTGGAAATTGAAAACAAGAATCGTGCCAGTGATAGCGAGTGCACTCGGGATGATAAAAAATGGAACAAAACAACACATTGAAAGAATCCCTTGAAACCTATGCTTAAGAGATATACAAAAATTGTCTTGTTAAGTACAGCCCACATACTAAAGAGAGCATTGTCTATGTAACGCTAGGGATGATAGGGGAGATAGAAAAAACATGAAATGGAGCCATAGCAACACACCACGACCTGCCTTAGGTCTTCCTGCAGACTTGGTTGGTAATGCGGCCATGGCAGAAATATAAATATGATGAAAAATGACAACATAATAATAATAATAATAATAATAATAATAATAATAATAATAATAATAATAATTGTCTATGTAATGCTAGGAATGTTAGGGAGTTATGAAAAACATGAAATGGAGTCATAGCAACACACCAATACCTGCCTTATGTCTTCCTGCAGACTCGCTAAGTAGTGCGACCATAGCAGAAATTGATTTATAATGAATAACAACAATAATAATAATACACACTAGGGGAGGAAAACCCTATATATATCAACCTTCCTAGAATATGGAGAAACATATTACACATTTTAATGGACAAAGTTTCGTTATATTCAAAAATGCTTCACAGCACGCCCTCCTGGTGCAGGTAATCATATTACAGAATGATAGATCAACTAAAAGCACATACAAAAGCAGACACGAAATTACTACTTGAATGTTACTTTAGACTATAAAATTTGGCTACAAGCTTTCAAAGGATAAAATCAGCACATCAGGCATTGTTATTCATGAACAATTTAATTTATAATCCATTAGTACTAACCATTTAGACAATTTGATAAATACCGTTACGGTATGATGTTAGGATATCAGTATGTCATTTGGAATTGTTAATCATATGAACTGGTAATAAAGAGACAGAGAAAAGTTGAAGGCGAAAAGATAAAGCTACATGATGAGAAATCTACGAAAAAAGGTGGATATAAATAGATTGTTATACAGGCTCAATGACAAAATGTCAATCACAATGTCAATGACAGATACTGGAAGAGTATATTCGGCATGTACCAAAGCTTTCCACCATCCAGCATGAATCTGCCAATGACAATCTAAAAGGTACTTGGACCAAAAGCAAGGAAGATAAAGACAATAAACAGGTTCTTTTATTTTAGGAATAATGTAGTTATGCTGGCTGAATTGTTTCGATAGAGATAGAAATCTGCGTTGCATCAGAATGTCTGTCATTGCATGGTTACTTGTATAATAGCCAGGACGAGAAGCCAAAATATACGCTGAATGCTAAGATCATTTGAAGCTAGAAAAGTTGTAAGATTACGGGTTCAGAACGCCTTATGTGAAATCGACTAAGGGAAGAAAAAAGATTTTACACAATTATCCAACAGGTGTAGTCAAAATGGCTTCCTGAAGAAAGCTTTAAGAAAAAAATAAGCAGTATTCTTATTGAGAGGACATTTAATTTATGCCTGTGTAGTCTGGTTGGGAAAGATTTGTATATGTTCCCAAAAAAGTACAAAGTAGCCATTATAACATACTGTGAATTATACAGAAAGTATATAGTATAGGGCGTGAATATAAAGTGTACGTGCATTCACAATAATCAGTAACAGATACAGGAAAAGTGTAGTTTATGTTGGATATGACATTTTCACTGGGAAGCGCCTGGCAGAAATTAGACTTATATCCCATGTGTGTACATGAATGAATGTTTATAGACCTAGGAGTAGAATATCACGAGAGCAGAGCAGAGGAAAATAAAAATATAGCAAGTCCCGGCAATATAAATCAGATACTTATACCAAACATCAGGCACTTCCTGGACTATATGCATTTACTTTTTAAGTTGCAGGACGCATTGAAGACTCACTTCGAAAAACTCTTATGTTCAAGAAATTATTTTGTCTCTAATCATCAGTAGAAGCTTTAATACGATCACCAAAGCAAGAGTGAAACATCTGAAAGTAGGAAATGATTTCAAATAATAATAATAATAATAATAATAATAATAATAATATTTTTTATGCACATTGCATAATTTTCCTTGTTTATCTCAAATGTATATTGGAGGTTTTTATCACTTAATTTCAGTTCTAGAAAACCTTATTCCAGTGATTAAATATACAGCAGTCGACTTCATAACTATTAAAACATTCTCATTGTTCGAACGTTTACACCTTTGATATTACGATTACAGTTTGACAATAAAGGTTAAAGATTGTACATATACTGAGGTTTAAACTGTTGACAATATGACTCATTTTAAAGCGAGGTCCTATCGCAATTTTTGCCAATACTTGGATTGTTCTCTCAGATTTTGCAGCATCCAATCAAAAACATGTGTATATATTAGGTGCAATGAATAAATTGTAATAAAAATAACACTGGCATCTTATTTTAAAATATATATTTAGGAACATTTTAAAAAATCATACTAAATACTATATTTATTCAATAGAATTGCCTTTGGCCTACAGACGACCTTGGAGTCTCCTGCAACTGTTCTGGAGGGCCTTCGTATTTAATTTGGTGAATGTCGCCACAATCCTTGCCTTTAGTAAATCTTAGGTATTTCAAGGAGTTTTGTTGGTTTCTAGCTCGACTGGACGTCAGACATAATAATCAAAGGGTTGCAGTCTGGGAGTGAATTAGTAAGATATAAGTGGTGATGTTGTCGCAGAAATTATATGACAGCCATGCCTGACTGCTCTTGCTTGTGTGGCGTGGTGAAGAGATATTTTGCCAGACATAAGGGCTTCTAGCAGGCACCCTCTTGACCCAGGCCTACTCTATCTCCTCAGGACACTTGATTCAGGCTTCGTGTTGATTCCGTGGCCCTCTGAAACAACTTCAAGATTTATTGTTTATGATAACGACGAGTGTGATTTTTTGAGCTGCCAAACCTTTGTTATCACTACTAGACTCATCCAAGTCTTTCCGAATCATTTGCACCTTCCTCGGATAAACATCCAAATGGTCGTATTGGAGATTCCGGCAAGAATGCTAGTCAATGCAACAGTGTTTCTATCGGAGTGCATCAGGGCTCGTTTTTATCGTAAACGGTGCCCAACAGACCCTACTATACTCTCAGCAAAATAAAAAAAAACTACTCTCAGTCGCGAAATTAAATAATACACTGGCGATAATTTACCCATCCCATTCTTTATATATAAACAGGACTTCAGACATTCAATTCTTATATTCGGGCGGTAGTGGAATAAATAAACTCTCTAGATGAATAAGAGTTCTATAACACAAAATATATGGGGGGGAAATTATTCCAGGCCAATTGATTTCCGATTCTTATTGATTTCTCTTCAATCAACCAACATTGTTCGGTTGGGAATTCCATTAATTTTGAAAAAATCCATATATATTACTTGAATAGTACAAGAAAAATTTTACGCTGAAGTACACTTTATCGGGGACACACACACACACACACACACACACACACACACACACACCCATATATATATATATATATGAAACTGTTTTTGAAGTTGTAAGATTTCATCAGTATTTTTAATTGATAGTAGGATATCATCAACATATCGTAGATATATTGATGGTTTTGTAAATTTTGCAAAAGGTAGTATTTTCAAGGTTAGACATGTAGAACCCATGGAGACTCCGTCACGTTGTATATATATAGTGTTGTTTGGATCAACAAAAGATAAAGCTACATATATATATAGCTTTATATATATTTATAGAGAGAGAGAGTGTTTGTTTTTCTGTGTGTTATAGAGATAGCAATATAATAATTCTGAGATCTCTATCTAAAACTGTCTATTTTTAAATGTCATATGACAAATTATAATATAAAAATTGCGAAAACCTTTTACATAATAACATACACCACATGATTTGCAGAATAATTTTACTTCCAGTCACCACAATTTTATGGATTTGTCTGTTTACACTGGATTATTAGCCAGAGTCAAGTTGTCGACATTTATTTTTAACTTTTCTGCATATTATCCTGTATAGATCCAGTCGACTGTAGGTAAGATATTTTCCTGCAATTCTAGTTTATTACATAAGGTTGTTTTAACAAAACGTGTTTAGTTTCATAAGTCCAGTAACATATTGTTTGTTTTCTCCTGCAATATGAAATAAAGTTAAAATATAATGTAAAATCATATAGATTCAATGCCTTTACTTCTTAATAAATTTATCGAAAATCAGGCTTTCAACTGCGCCTTGGAATCAAGTGTCTGCCGTCGACGTAGACACTGTGTTCTCGCAGTGAGTTAAAGGTTATCAGATTTTCGTCTTCAACATACCAGTTTTCTTTGCACTCAAAAGCGACCTGTACACAAATAGCTTTCTCAGTAGCTTGTACTCCGGAAAATGCTTTTTATGTTCTCAGATGTGATGTATTGCACATTTCTATTTCCAGTAGAAGTGTTTAAAGAAAGTCGCAAGTATCTAAAAGGATAGATTAATTGTCTTATGGACTGATGTACACAAATTCTTTGAAAATTAGTTTTCTAATGGAAAAGTCTTATTTGTATATGTAGATGGATATATTCAATATATTTGGAAAAGTTTTTAAGATTAACACTAAATAAATTTTGGTTATGCTCGTCAGTCTAAAGTTTCTTTTTCTCAGGAAAAATACCTAGGATATATCTCGCCGTATAATCTGGCCATATCTGAAATACCAATACCCGTATTACAAGTCATGAAAGATTCGATACGTAGTACTTAAAAAAGTTGTGAATGTTTATTCCTGACAAAACAATGGAAAAATATAAAATGTTGTAATAGTTGTATCATGGATAAATATATTTTTGTATCTTTTAGATTTGCTAGTCAGCAGTTCTGACAAGGATTAGAAAAGTAGTAAAACACCATTAAGTAGTACAGCAAATCTCTATTATATCATAAAGAGTATGGATTGTCATCTAGGCCTAGTAAAACTTGCTTTAATATCACATTGAACAATTATTATAATGTCGTGGCCTGAGTGTTCTTTGGAGCTGAGACTGAAGCACGAAAACAATTCATCGGAATTTAAAAATGACAACGAGAAAAAGAAAGCAGAAAATAAAATGAAGATACAAAAAAGAAACGGTGAATTATGACGAGATCAGCGCAAACTGTGACATCGAAAAATTGACAAACATAAAAATCAACCTGATTGTCAAGTCTACGAAATATGTTATTAAATCAATCTTAAATCTGAGTATTAAGGAGAAACAAAACATAAAAGTGGTGATATATCGGACGTTGGCCATTCAACTGGATCACAATAGTTAAGCAATATGTAGCTTTGCCAGTACCTAGTTTCAATTCTGGATGGGTACGTTTTATAAATTTACGTGCAAATATCCATGGCAAAGGCATGAATCTACCTCTTCTTATCCAGTTATAGATTAAATATTAACATTTTTATTAGTAATATCATTACAATCTCTATTCTTTTGCATAGAAAAATCTCTATCTTTTGCATGCAAAATAATAAGATTTCAGTCTTAAATTATCCGTAGAGGTTAATATGTCTCTAATAAAGAAAACAAACGGAACTTCCCCTAGACAAATTTAAGTATTTTGACCATGAAAAAAATTTCCAAACTAAAGATAACATATTTATAGTCTAATATCAATGTAAAGTCTTGGGTTTTGTGTTATAGAAACTATTAGCAGTGTTCTGTCAAAAGGGTAATATTCATGACTCCGAGTTTTGACTGAATTTTGAAGGCAAATGGCGTTTCGGTATAATAATAATAATAATAAACGATAGAAATTAATTTCACGTCATTGCCAAACATCGGCATTTTGAAAGATGGAAACTGCCAGTCATTTTCTCCAGCTAAATACGGGTATATTGCTACTACATTGCTAAATACGGGTATATTGCTACTACATTGTTACTTGTCATCTTCCTCTACGGTCCTTGTTAAAAAACTGGATACTGAATGTCGAATTGCCTTACTCATTAATCAAACGGTGGAATATTGGATAGATATTGGAGCACAATATTGTTCTCTCTCCCCAGTCTAATTGTAGCAGCAACGGATTCTGAGAAGATGTGCCATAGTGTAGTATGACCCTGGCAGCCATATTTCAGATTTGTTTGGTTCCACATGAAACGACACATGAAATACAGCATCATAGACCCATTAGCAATATCAAAAATTGCAGTAGCTGTTTATCCAGATCGGGAAAAATAAACCTCTTTAAGAAAAGTAATGAGAAATCCTATGGAAATGATTACCTTCCTCAATACCATAACTTCGTTCAAACCAGCATAAATGCTATTAGTAAAAATACTCTAATACTGCTACTACACGTATGATGACCTCGCTAAGATGAAGAATCTAGTGGTCTTTTCTACACTCTATACTTGTGTTTCCTAGTCTGAAAACCCAATAATTTTTCACAACCTGCTCATTCTTGCAAGAATACGCTTTCCTCTCAATTACATTCCCAAGCTTCTTTTATCGCCTGCTCTAAAAAAAAGAAATATTGCAATCAAAAGACATTATTTTGTCAGTTGAAAATCATGAAGTTGGTAAAATTCGAAAGAGTACATAACATGAAGAAAATAACATGTGTAAGTCATTTTACGTGCTGGTGCAGACAATCTTGACAAAAACGTCTGTAAAATGACTGGAGGGTTTTCTACAATATCAGGGTTTTTAAGTTTGAAGAGGTTTGAAGGAGTTAAAATATATCCTATGTGCACAATAATAATTTAAAATACAATATGCTATAGGAGAAGAACACGGATTTTAAATTTGGTACCTCATCTGACATTACACCAATTAAAACATTTAATATTGTAATTGATATATATATATGTCGCTAAAAGTGACTTGTCATTGAAAGTAAAAATATTCCGAAAAAAAGGTGATCAGCTTCTTTTAAATATATATTGATAATTATTCCAGAGTTGTAACGTGAACTTTGAGGACAATGTGTATGACTTCTTTTGCTGTTTTACTATGCATACTTAATTTTCTGAATGTTATCATAAAAAAGAAAGCAATTGGTCTCACTGGATTTATTTGCCCAAACAGACTAAGCAGCGTCTCCCTAATACTGTCGAGGCGGTTAGTGTTATTGGTTGATCACTAATGTAGACCGATACCGTTGGTGCGAGAAGTTACTAACATTTCTCAAGATGCATTTGTTTTCACGATATATTATTATAAAACGACTTGTCCGATAAATTTCGAAACAAATTTCCGAAACTAGTCCGATACAATGTTAACTTTGTGTTAGGTGTATCGTTTCTGGTTAAAAAAAAAACTAATTTTGGTTTATGAGACACAATTTAGAATTCTTGGCCGTCCAAAATTTTATAAGACTTATTCGTATACCCTTCTTTCGAATAAACCTCAATAAATCTAAGCTTAAAATGTCTGGATACTATATATTCAATATATCTATGATGAACGATTTATTGAAATATCTAAGAAAAACAGGAAGCAGTGATTGATAGATTTTGACACTGAGAAATATTAACAGAAGCATTTTGAAATTAAAATATTACTTACTGAATGTAATGCTGAATAACCATAGATTAACGAAACAAAACGTTTGCATCTAGAATAAAACTAGTCTTAAAATAAGGAAATGTAAGTTACTTAGATAAAGCAGAGCTGGCATCCGAGCTTAAATATAAAAACAAGGTTATTTCATAAGAATTAGATTAACAGTGATACACACCGAAGCGAGGAATATAAATCTTAATCCTGTGCAGAACCCAAGATTACTAGGGATAATTCTTTCAGGAATGATGAATCTCATGCTTTAAAAGTTTTTGCTAGAATGCCAGCTCTGTCTTTGTTATAGTTCAATGACTATTCAGGAACATTTTCTTTTCTTGAAACGACTAAAGCAGCTAAGTGCTACAGTCTATGATATTTGGAGGTAATAAAAAATAATCGTGAATAATGTCATCATTAATTGCAACAATAATGAGTGCGCGATGTCAAAGATGAAAATTAGGAAGAATATAAACATTGAATGTGAATTTTAAGATACCGAATATAAATTAAATGTTTTCAATTTAATCTGCTGGTTTTCTGAATATTTCACAAAGGCCAATTTATTAAATATATTTTACTGTTCAATTCATTTGTTACTGCATATATCATATTAGTATACATCTGTCACATGATTCTGTGTTTTAAGCTTTTTTATCATTGTTTCGTGTCACCCCATGTAATAAAGTAAAAAAAAAAACAAGCAAATGTCTATTGTTAGGATGTAAATATATATTACTATTTTCTCTGTAAAGTTGAATTCATGGGACATATGATATCGTTGGCAAAATAATTCAGTTAAGTGGTTTGTCAATGTTACATTACATTTGTAACAATAACTACATAGGATTTCTCTATCAAGTAAACTAGCCACACTGAATGATGTCAAAAATCTAAAAAACATAAATCGATATCTATTACAAAATAAAAGAGTTTTGAATAACACATAATGAACTTCAGAAAAAAAAGAAAAATATGAAAATTCATGATTCATTACCAATATACATAAAATAATATAAGATTAATCTCAATAAAATTAAAAAGCTTCTAACACGTTTTAAATCCTGATTAACAAATTCTGTAGGAAGAAGAGAAGAAACAATGAAACAGAAATTAACCGACGATATCGCACAATTTAACCGTCAATTTTTTGTAGACGAAGATTAATCAGTAAGTCAAAATGAATATACAAATTTAGGTACCTCAACTTTTCAGCATAAATTTTTGATACCTTATTTTAAAATGAAATTTTTAAAATGAAAAAAAAAATCTTGAAAATTTCATCTTAGATTTAATTACAAGCTTGATGATTAAATTCATTATGTCCATTAAGTAGAAATTTCTGGTGTATTTCAGAGAGATTTGAAAGTCATATTTTATTTCAATTTCTTAAATCTTCTTAAAAACGGCCATTTTCTTGATTTTAAGTAATTTGTAAACAAACAAAAACTCATCGATTTTCTTACATTTTAAAAGGTTTCTGACACTTGTTAATATGAAATTAGAAAATTGAAAGTTAAATTTAGCTGATTAAACAAAATATTACTTATAGCATGAAAAAGTAATATACAACAAATTATTAACGATTGGTCGTGTTCATCTGATCGAAAGTTTGACATATTCTTGACAGATTAGGCGATGACAGGTTGTACGCATACCCCAAAACGACAATTTTCATAAATCTAAGTGAAGGGACAAAAACTGTATAATTACGTAACATTTTAATAATAATGGCAATGAAAATAAGGTAAAAATAAAATAAATTAAAAATTATTTTAAAAACAGGGAAACGTAACTATGGTTTATTAATCTTTGCAATTTTCGACTCGAAAATTTCGTTTCCACTTAATTATTATATCACATCCAATAGACACCGAAATACGGAATTTTACACGATTTTAAACTATTATAAATTATTATAATTAAAATGTAAAAAAAAAATGACAAAATGTTTGTAAAAATTCATTATTCATAAGAAAAGTTTTATTTCTTCAGACAATAATGTTGTTAATATTATTTATTTACAAAAACAATTAACAGCTTTTCTAATTAAGTAATGTCATAGTTTTATTGGATTCATTATTTTTCAATTCAGAGCAGATTTTCAGTTAAATAGTAAAAATCTGAAAAAAAGTAGGTGGTTTACAATATCCCATGATTCCTAGTTTTAACAAAAAAAATATTTTATGAAATAAGAAGGCTCTGTGCAAAATTTTATGAAATTAAATAGTGGGTGGGGGTAACGCATTTAAAAAAATATCAATATTTTCTTTTAAAAAACATTTAAAAATAATTGCATTCATTTGTAAATAAGTTCTGAAAATTTCATTAAAATTGGACAGTTATTTGATTTACATATGAATTTTCAAATTAATGTGTTTTCAACAGAAAAAAGCGCAAATAAATCAATGTTAAGCTTTATAGAAGACGATGTCGTAAACAAAACAAGCATTCTAATCAAAATTTCGAACGTGTTAGAAAGGAATAAAAATTTCAAGAAATAATTAAAAAATTCTTTGATCTTTCCTCTTAATAATACCATTAAGATTTTGACGATAAAACTTTATTCTCGTTATGTTTGTGGCATTTTGCACTACGCTATGCTGTTTTTCCCGCGAATTAGTGGAGGTACCTACACAAATTGTGATTGACAATTTATTCCGTTCTAAAATGAAAAGAAGGAGTTTTCTATATATTATTGATTTAATCACTCGAATAAAAACCAAGTTTCACCTTTTGAAATATAATTAGGCTCTTGATCCTCTATGTATTTCTGAAGTAAGGCTAGTTAGCAATATTGTGAGTGATTGTAGTGATTTTACTATCAAATAATTGTCATTAACGATATGTGATTACAGGAAAACAGGTTATGTACAAAGAAATCTTCCTTATTTTTTGATGTGTTCACAATCATTCCAAGTATTATTTTAATTAATCACATTATTTTGTTTTATTTTATCCTAAAACTTTGGTCGATATATTCCTGAAGGTAATATTACATCTGAACGTCTGAAATTACTGTTTTTCACATTTAGAATAAACTGATTAAATCACAATTCTTCACAGCAAAATGTTAACCACCGGAGCTCGACCATATAAAACATAGTATTTCAGTAACTGGGCGAATTGATCATTCAAAAGATATAAGAATACATATGGCTTTTTTAAACAACTAACCGGATCTGATGGTTACATTTGAAGTCTAAAAGCATATCTTACTATTAGAAGATTTCATACGATTTAATAATCGGAATACAGTGAAATGGAAACTTGAATGAAAACAAGTACAGTAAACTTTTTAATTTTCTTTTAATATATACTTTATTTTTTAAGAAGAATGTTGATATTTTTCTACTCACTACTTTTCAACCATTGCATCCTTCACACTTGTTCATATGTCTTTAATTGTACGCTATTCAAAAATTCGGAATGTTAAACTGAATCCTTTTTTAATCTACTGTGATAGGCACATATAGAATGTCACTGTCAGGCGTCAGGTGTTGTAACGTATACATTAATACTGATCAGGTATTTACCTATTTGGATTATTCATCTGTTTATTTCTTTTAATAGAATATGTAACTTTAACATGTCAAGACATAACGATTGAACCCATGACAGAGAAAGAGAATAAAATTTGTTTTAAGTTATATTTAAACAATTAATATACTAACACATGCCAATCTCAATAAAATAAAGTGTTGTGAGAAAAAGACTAGTCCTATAAAAGCTGCTTTAATTTCAATATGTAAGCCTAGTAGAGCTTTAAAGTTGTCCCCATTTGATATTGCAGTTCTATACCGTTTGTCAACAACTAATTGAAATTTCATGTGTATTCAGGAAAGTTAGAATAAAACTGTCACCATCTGCCGTAGAAAAAGAAACAATATTTGTTTGAATAACTTTTTTTGTAAAGCTGAATAAAAGAGAAAAAACAAAGAACCGAAGATGCAATAAAAGACAATGCACATTACACTAAACCACAAGCAAAAACAAATCTTATAAAAAAGACAAGAAAATTGAAACAATTGGAAAAGTAACTTATCAGCATTTTTCTATAAAAATATGAATTTCTGAATTTCTTCTTAGAAAATCTTTGGCGATATTATAAACACTTTAACATATATACTCAATCTGTTGCATCCACATCAATACATGCAAAAATCTCTTCATCTTATGCAGAACAAATAGTAAAAAGCTAGCACACTTTTCATGATATCTAATAAATGAATAGCTTTAATATCCTTGCTACCTTTTACAAATCCGTTATAAATATACAAGTAAACTAAATTATAAGATACTCGATGTGAACTGATTCTTACCCGAACTATTCATTTCAATTATTTAAATACAATAGAAATATGCTGTCTTCCTACTCTCAAACATAATAATCTCACAGACATTTCAATAGTCGTCAATGCCTTTATTACTAGTTGTAATACAATTGAGAAAATATTCCTGATAATATCATGCTGAGAAATTATCTACAAGATAAAACAAAATTCTTAAGAAACATCAGGTAACCGTGTAAGCATTAGCTGGTGGGCTTTTGCAAACATAACTTACTTTATTTTTAATTATAACTCATAAATAACATACTTTCTGTGTGTTACTGAATAAAAAACATAAAAAAGATAAAGACATTTTCTTTCTTTTTAAACACACCACCATCTGTTTTACGACAGTCAAAAGTAACTGCATATCTTTGTATTTATAACAAACGAAATTAATGATTTCCGTAATAAATTCAGCATATCTGAAATTATCTAAAAGTCTTTAGAAATATTTGACTGTGAGAATAGCATGTACTATTTCACAAAATGGCAAAATGTGACACTTGCATTATTGTAATTTACTGAAAATTGGTTCTAGATAAAATTAGATACACTTTACAGCTTACCTAACGCATTTCTTTAATATTAGTTGATCTGTCAACTTCTGAAATTTACAACTAAATAGGGTGGAGTGAGCTGAAAACTTGATAATCTTTTTAATCAAATGGATAGAAACAGGATTGAAATTCGACGTTTATTGCTACTCGTACGATTAAACAATATATTTATCTGTTACATCATCTTTGTCATCACTCTAGAAAACAAATAACATGAGTAAAACTTTAAGATTTGAGAGGTAATTTCTGTTAAATAACGACATTTGTTAGATTTGCAACATTCTTTGTATAAGAATTTGGGAGTACAAATCTGAAAATATTAAATGAAAACATATTTCTTTCACAAACAATGCAGCGTTAAATGAAGTAAACTGAAGTGAAAATTAGAAAAATAGAATAAAAATACAGTTAAAAATATAACAAAAGTATTGTTAGCTATTTCGATTTCCGTTTGACATTTAAATGAATTCTTTTAACATTTTCCCTTAAAGTTTTCTCTCAGCCTGTTTGACTATGTTCATCTAGATGAAAATATTGTAACTAGATGGAATGTTTAAAATATACCATCTAGTTACAAATTTTGGCCTAAATGATGCTTTGAACGATTTTCTCATTGTGAACTCTTTTCAAGGAAAGATTTTATTAATTCTAACAAGAGGAAATAGAATACGGCAAATGGAGAAAATGTGGAGTTATGGATAGTTACAGAGTCCCATCCAATCAGGTAAACAAAATGTAATTCACGCCTTTTCTTCACCGTTACTATAGAAACGTTCCGTTTTAAAAATATCGGTACTCATTCTAGATCGATGCAGAATAAAAGAACGATATTACTTCTTTACATTATATTGACTTATAGTTAGTGGATGAGTAAAAGACTATCTGCATCCATGACGTCATAACATGTATTTTTGTTTAAAAGACTTAAATTTTATGTATATATACTTCGAATAAAATTTTATGTATATATACTTCGAATAAAATAACATACCTTACATATCAATAGGTTAACATATATTTTTACATGATATTTTGTCAACAATTGAACATTGTTCACGTTTATTAAGAGAATATATTTATTTGGTTGGGACATTATTTTGCTTAGACTGTGATAACTTAAAATTATTGAAACTGAAATTCCAATTTAATAAATATAATTATCAGGAGTTACCATATAAAATATTTGAACAAGGTTTCATTTCACATGTGTTTTCAAATTTAACTTGACCCACAACAAGCTTGGTATAATATAAGTTTAGGACAAGCATATTAAATATCTAAATCGTCTACCCATGTTTGAAAAAAAATTGAAAATTTTGATCTTTGGCGAATTTGACAATTCAACCTATGCAAATATTAGAAATTATCAAAACTGTACATCTTAATACTTTTCTGTACCACATTTAAAAGGTTTTTAAGTACCTTAATCTATTTTGTGTCATGTTAGATATAATAGCGATTGAATATATATTTTTCAAATGTATGAAATATATTATGAATTTAAAATTTAGTTAATGTTCTACAACCTACGCCATCTACAAGTGTGCGGTTCTATAGATTTAAAATATGATCACAGCCTGACAAAGAGACAAGGGGATCTTTTGAGAGAGTGATTTTAAAAGATATCATCAAAAAAGGCTAGAAGAATAATTCGCTGAGAAAAATTTGTATTTTTTTATTCTTTTTCAGATAGGAGGATTTAACTCTTAATCTACTTCCTGAAAATCAGACATTCGGTTTAAATAGGGTTTCTAACTGAATATAATAAACTGTTTTAGCACGAGATTAAATTATGAAATTATACCAGACATACCATTTTTTTTAAATAAGCGTTTCACCCCGAGCAAGTCATGTCATTGCCACTACTGCGCAGGTGGGTACATAGGGTGGAGAAAGGATGATTAAATATAGGAAATGTCAGAGGGTGGGTGATAGGCGAGTAGGGATACCGAGAATTGTTAAATATAGGTAATGTCAGAGGGTGGGTGATAGGCGGGTAAGGATACCGAGAATGAGGGTTGGGTAGATGAGAGTATTCTGAGAATAATTGGGAGTAAGTGCGATAGGAGGTGTCTATTGACCCTACATTTAAACACCTGGAGATTGTAGCTGTCGGGAAAGCAAACTTGTGGAAGGGAGTTCCACACGCGGGAAGCGCGAGAAAAGAAGCTGTTGGAGTAGAATTTACGGTTACATCTTATCTGTTTAACTGTAAAAGGCTGGGGCCTAGTTGATAATCTAGTATCTCGTGTAAATTCCTGCTTAGGCGGCACCATTGCTCTAAGTTCATCGGAGCAGAAGCCATGAAAGTACTTGTAGAAGAGGCACAGGGAAGCCACATCACGCCGGTGAGAGAGTGGTTGCAGCCGGTCTGCCAAGTCAGTATCAACCACGTTACAGATCATCCTTTGTATTTTGTCAAGAAGCCCAAGGAGTGCAGTAGGGGGCACCCGACCAGATATGGCAGCAATATTCAATACACGGGCGGATAGTAGATTTGTATATGTGCAGAATAGATTCAGGTGGGAAAAACTTCCGGGTCCTGCACAGAGAGCCGACTTTCATAGCAGCTGATTTGGCAATGGATTCGATATAGTCATTCAATTTGATGTCCACCGAATGTGTAAGGTCAAGGAGGCGTAGTATTTTACTCTCTGGGAGGCTAGCCTGTCCCATGCTAATGGGAGGTAGATGCGATTGTCTATGGTGGTTAGTTGATAACAGCTACCTTGCTGATAAAAGTATTTGAACTGAATTAATGAAGAAAAAGGATTTTAGTTGTGCTTACTTTGTCTGAAAGAACATATTTTGATGGGCCATTAAAAAAAAAAAGAAAACTTCGGCAAAGAAAAAGATAAATATTAACGAATTCTCCAATATTTGATCCTGTCTCCATTTTCACTATTGCTCGTGTCAACAATTACAATTTAAACGAAAATGCAAAAGTACACCATCATGTATATGATACGAAATCAAATTCCTCAGACTTTTATTTTGTATCGGCCACTCACTAACCCTAATCCTGTCGAATAAATTACTTGACAGAATATATGTACAAGAAGTACATAATTAGCTTTTCTGACTTGTCCAATAAAAATCTCAAATCCAAACATGTTTTTCTTTTTGCGGACGTGGTTGATATTTTTCAGAAAATTGCAAAATATCTGCGTAACTAAACTCTAATACACTTCATTGCCACAAATTCATGTTGCACCAAAATATCGTCTAATGAAAATTTAACATTATTTTGTGTTCCCAAGTTCTGCAATATTAAACACATAATAAACGGAAAACGTTTAATCAAAATAATTTTATTGCACAAACGAGGAGGATTATTTGCTATTGGCCGAGTTAAAATAAATTGATATAATAACATATGAATAATAAGTACTAATAATGTTCTTCTTAAACAAAAGAAAACTAATGAAAATTATTATTGATATTATTTGCGTATTACAGGTAGAGGCTGAAAAGATCATGATGACTAGAATGAATTGACGGAGTCATTTATGTAAAAAAATATTCGTAAATTTGGATCCGGATCCATTAGAACTAAGAAAGTTAATTGTAAGAAAAAAAAAGAAACATGCATAATTAAGGACAGCAAATCTTAGTAGATTGTTATTTTGCCATTGAGCATGAAAATGTTAGGCGTGACAGAGAACCGCTTTGTTAAAAGTTCTTCTGTGAAGATTTTAAAATTAATTTTAACTGATTTTATTCATTCCTAGATATTTGTTTGAACTTTTATTTTTATTTTCATGCATAATTCCTTTAATAATGGGCTAGAATTGTTTAAAAGAAATTAAAATCTAAAGAAGGCTTCCGATCATTCTATTAATTTTGTGTCGCAGAAGCCTTGAAAATATGAAAACTGCGGAATATGAAATAGAAACGTGATAGGCTGTGGTTTGACTGACTGCAATTCTCATTCTTAATGTATAATATTAATAATATCATTGCTACTGGAAAGCAAAGCGTCTGTTTGCTTTCAGACAAGTACGTAAATTCTAAAATTATATTCCGTGTATAATAATGAAATTATATTCCTTATATATTACTAAGTGTAATACTGAATAACCATTGATTAACGAATAAAACGTTTGCAGCTAAAATAAAACTACTCTTAAAATCAGGAAATATAAGTAACATAGGTAAAGCAGAGCTGACATCCGTGCTTAATAATAAGAACAAGGTTATTTCATAAGAATTAGATTAACAATGAAATATATCGAAGCAGCAAATAGAGACCTTAATCGTGTGCAGAACCCAAGACTGCTAGGGATAATCATTTCATGACTGATGAATTTCATGATTTAAGCGTTTTTGCCAGAATGCCAGCACACGCTTTGTTTTAATTCAATGACTATTTAGGAACACTTTCTTTTCTTGAAACGACTAAAGCAGCTAAGTTCTAAAGCCTATAATAGCCTATAATAGCCTATAATATTTGGAGCTAATGAAAAGTAATCGTCAGTAATGTCATCATTAATTGCAATAATAAGTGCGAGATGCCAAATATGAAAAGAATAATGAGAATCTAAACAGTGAATTTGAATCTCAAGACACTGAATATAAATTAAATGATTTCACTTTAATCTACTGGTTTTCTGAATATTTCACAAAGGCCAATTTATTAAATATATTATTACTGTTTTGTTCTGTTTGTGAACGCATATATCATATTAGTATACATCTGTCACATGATTCTGTGCTTTAAGATTTTTTTATCAGTAATTTGTGTCAACCCACTTAAAAAAGTACTATAAAAACAACCAAATGTTTATTGTTAGGATGTAAATATATATTACTATTTTATCTGTAAAGTTGAATTCATGGGGCATATGATATCGTTGGCAAAATACTTCAGTTAAGTGGTTTGTCAATGTTACATTACATTTGAAACAATAACTGGATAGAATTTCTCTATCAAGTAAACTAGCCATACTGAATGGTATCAAAAATCTAAAAAACATTAATCGATATCTATTACAAAATAAAAGAGTTTTGAATAACACATAATGAACTTCAGAAAAAAAAGAAAAATATGGGCATTCATGATTCATTACCAATATACATAAAATAATAAAAGATTAAGCCCAATAAAATTAAAAATCTTCTAACATGTTTCAAATCCTGATTAACAAATTCTGAAGGAAGAAGAGAAGAAAAAATGAAACAGAAATTACCCAACGATGTCACACAATTTAACCGTCAAATTATTGTGGAGGAAGTTTCATCAGTAAGTCAACATGAATATACAAATTGTGCGCTTCAATTTATTCCGCTCTAATACGAAAAGAAGGAGTTTTCTGTGTTACTGACTTAATCAACCGGGATAAAACCAAGTTTCACCTTTTAAAATATAATTAGGCTCTTGATCCTCCATTTACTTCTGAAGTAAGGCTAGTTAGCAATATTTTGAGTGGTTGTAGTGGCCTTACTATCAAATAATTGTCATAAATGATATGTGATTACATGAAAACAGGTTATATATAAAGAAGTCTTCCTTGTTTTTTGATGAGCTCACAAGTATGCCAAGCATTATTTCAATTAATCACTTTATTTTGTTTTATTTTATCCTAACACTTTGGTCGATATATTCCTGCAGGTAATATTACATGTGAACGCCTTAAATTACTGTTTTTCATATTCAGAATAAACGAATTATATCATAAATTTCCGCAGCAAAATTTCAACCACCAGAGCTTATTCATATAAAACATAGAATTGCTGTAACTGGGCAAATTGATCAATCTCCACATTTTAGATGACATACAATTTCTTTTTAAAAAACTGCCCGGACCATTTTGAGTGTAAAATCATTACGTACTGAGAGAAGACTTCATACGATTTCACAATCGAAATACGGGGAAAAGGAAATATGAATGAAATCCATTACAGAAATCTTTTTAATTTTCTTTTAATATATACTGTATTTTTCTAATCAGAATATTAATATTATTTTTTATACTCACAAGGTGTCAACCATTGCATCCTTACCACCTGCTCATGTGTCTTTCGTTGTCCTCTATTAATAAATCGTAATGTTAAAATGAATCCTTTATTGAATCTACTGTGATAGGCACATATTGGATGCCATTGTCAAGAGTCAGGTGTTGTAACATATCCATTAATACTGACGAGGTCTTTACCTATTTCGATTATTCATCTGTTTATTTCATTTACTAGAATATATAATCGTAACACGTCAAGACATAACGATTAAACCCGTAATAGAATAAGAAAATTAAATATGTTTAAATTGCATTTTAAACAATTAACCTACTAACGCATGTTAATCTCAATAAAATAAAGCGGTGACAGAAAATTACTAGACCTATGAAAGCAGCTTTAATTTCAATATGTGGGTCTAGTAGAGCTTTAAAGTTGAACTCTATTTTTATTGCAGGTCTAAACTGTTGCCAACAACTTAAAGTTTCATGAGTATTCAACAAAATTATAACAAAATCGTCACCATTGGCCGTACAAAAAGAAACAATAATTATTGGAATAACTTATTTAGTAAAGCTGAAAAAATGAGAAAAACAAAAAACCAAAGATGCAGTAAAAGCCAATGAACATTACATTAAATAGAGAAGCAAAAATGGTTTTATAAAAATTAAAAAGACAAGCTGAACTCGAAAAATGAAAACAAGTGAAAAGAATTCATCAGCTTTTTCTATAAAAATGTATATTTATGAATTTCTCCTTAGAAAATCCTTTGCAATATTATAAACACTTTAGTATATATACTCAATCTGTTGCATCCACATCAATAGATGCGTTGCTTAATCTCTTTGTAAATCTCTTTAACTTATGCAGAACAAATAGTAAAAAGCTAAAATAGTTTTCATGATATCTGGTAAATGAATAGCTCTACCATCCTTGCTACCTTTTACAAATCTGTTACAACAATACAAGTAAACTAAATTATAAAATACTCGAGCGAAACTGTGCCCTACACGAATCAATCAATTCAGTTATTTAAACACAATAGAAGTATGTCGGCTTCTTACTGTTAAGCATAATAATCTCGCAGGCATTTCAATAGTTGTCAATGTCTTTATGACTGGCTGTCATACAATTGTGAAAATATTCCTGATGAATTCAAGCTGAGAAATTTTATACAAGATAAAAAATTCTTAAGAAACATCAGGTAATCGTGTAAACATTTGCTGGTGGCCTTTTGCAAACATAACTTACTTTATTTTTAATTATTAACTTATAAATAATATAGTTTGTTTGTGTTGCTGAATGAGAAAAAAAAATTCTTTTTATTTCAGAATGTACCACCATATTTATCCTTCTCTCTAATTCTGTCGGATAAATTATGATACAGAAAATATATACAAGAAGTACATTAGCTTTTCTGAATTTTCCAATAAAGACTATTTTCATTTAATTATTCTTGTGCAATGTTTCATGACTAACATTACAAATAATGTATACTTGATTTTAACAATGAAGAACTAGGCTAAACGTTAAGGGCTTTTATCGTAGTCATTTATAACTAATAAGGGTCTTCTTTCTTAATTTGAAAGTTTCAAGAAGCTGGCAAGTTGTTAGATTCTTCTTTCCATTTTAATATACTGCGTCTCAAACAGCGGGCATCATGTCGCTAAAGAATCTTCACATGAATGAGAAATGAAATATAAAAACAGACAGTTTTTGCACTATAGTGGTAAAAAAAAGAATTCATGTTGAACAATGAAAAATGTATACATTTATTTATTCGTCGAATGATTAATAAAATTAATAAAATGAATTTTAGAAACAAACAAATATGAGCGTCTCGACTTGAAAAAAGGGCTACTAATGACGTACCGAATATCATTATTGAATTAGGTTATAATTGTTATATACAAGTGTCTCGTCTGTATCTTCTTTTTTTTTCTTTTTTTTTTCATCATCTCACCCCAAGCAAGGCATTCCACTGCCACTATTGCGCATGGGGCTACATAGGGGAAGGTAAAGAGAAGGAGTGGTTAGACATAGGGAATGTCAGGAGGAAGGTGACAGATGAGTAAGGATATCGAGGATGAGGGTTGGGCAGATGGGAAGAGTGTTTGATAGAATGGGAGCAGGTTAGTGTGTTAGGAGGTGTCTATTGACCTTACATTTAAACTCCTGGAGATTGTAGCCATCGGGGAAGCAATCGTTTGGAAGAGAATTCCACAGTCGGGAAGTGCGAGGAAAGAAACTGTTGGAGTAGAAGTTACGGCTGCATTTTATCGGTTTCACTGTAAAAGGGTGTGATCTAGGTGCTAATCTAGTATCTCGTTCAAATACGTATTTAGGGGGCACTAGTGATCTAAGTTCATCGGAGCAGAAGCCGTGAAAGTATTTATAGAAGAGACACAGGGAAACCACGTCGCGCCGGTGGGAGAGAGACTGCAGGCGGTCTGCCAAGTCAGTGTCTATCACATTACAGACCCTCCTCTGAACCTTATCGAGAAGCCCGAGAAAAACAGCAGGGGCACCCGACCAGATATGGCAGCAGTATTCAATGCACGGGCGGATGGTAGATTTATAAATGTGCAGGATAGATTCAGCTGGAAAAAACTTCCGGGCCCTACAAAAAGAACCGACTTTCATAGCAGCGGATTTAGCAATGGATTCGATATAGTCATTCCATTTGAGGTCCGCTGAAAGTGTGAGACCAAGGAGGCGCAGTACTCTCTGGGAGGCAAGCCTGGTCCATGCTAATGGGAGGTAGGTGAGATTGTCGATGATGGTTAATTGAAAGTAGCTTCGTTTTAGAAGCATTAAAATTTACTAACCATTTCTTACCCCAGGTCAATATGGATTGGAGGTCTTTTTCAATCTCGGCTGCGAGGTTAGCTTTGACGCCTACACCAGATTTTTGTTGGAGGCGAGAATAAACTGTGGTGTCATCGGCGTACAAACCTATTTGGGCTCTTATGGAATCAGGGAGATCATTAATGTATAACAGGAAGAGTGTAGGACCTAAGATGGAGACTTGGGGGACACCTGCGTTTGTATGGTAGTTCTGAGAGGCATGTCCGTTTAATACCACCTTCATTGTGCGGTTAGAGAGGAATGACTGGATTAGTTCAAACAAATGTCCAGTTATACCATATCTCCGCAGTTTACACAGAAGGCCAGCATGCCAAACTCTGTCGAACGCCTTAGATATATCCAATGCAACGGTTCGGGCTTCGCCATTCCTGTCGAGTGCCTGGTATATGTTCTCGGTGATGGTCGTTAGCATATCAGCAGTAGACCTGGTGAAGCGGAAACCATATTGCTTGTCCGAGAGGAGCCTGTGTGCTGTGAGATGCTGAACCACATCGGCGTTGATAATGGCTTCGAACACTTTGCCAAAGATCGGAAGAAGGCTGATAGGGCGGTAATTTGCAGGGTCAGAGGGTTCTCCAGTGTTTATAAATATAGGAACCACAGAGGAAGATTTCTAACAGGCAGGAAAGCAGGAAGCAGATAGGCAGAGGTTGTAGAGCTTAGAAAGGACAAAGGAGAGTTCAGGGGCACATTTCTTTAAGACTATGGTTGGGATTCCGTCACCACCGCTCGCTTTGTGAGGGTCAAGTTTTAAGATTATCTTAGAGACAAGCGAAGGTGTAATGTGGACATCATTCAGTTGTGCCTCGGTTCTAGGTGAGAAGTCGGGTGTCAAAACTCCAGACGAGTCCAGACTCGAATTGTTCGAGAATCTGCGGGCAAAGCATTCAGCCTTATCTGCTGGGGAGGTGAGGACCTCAAATTTGTTGATTAGCGGGGTTGAACTTGCTCTTGTTAAGTACTCTTTTACAGAGTCGCCAGTAGTCTTTAGAGCCGAATTTAGAGCATGCTATGCGTTGCTTCATTCTGGCAGCAAACAACATCTTAGCTTCGTTAAGTATCCTTTTACACTTATTACGAGCTGAAGTGAAAAGGCGCCTGTTTTGGTCCGACGCGTAGTTACGATAGAGTCGGAAGAAATGATTCCGGTGTGCAATGCCAGCCGAGCAAGCGGGTGAGAACCATGGAGACGAATGAGATTTAAGCTGGAATTTCCTAGCAGGAATGAAGGCATCGATGCCAGCCTTAACCCAGGAGGAGACCTCGGATGCACATTCTTCGATGGGAAGACTAAAGACGTTATTCCAAGGGATGTCACAGAGGAAGTCTCGGAACGAATCCCAGTCTGCTCTTTGATAGCAGTAGGATATTCTACTTGTCTGGGTTTCATGGGTCGGGCGGAAGTGGAGTGAAATATTGACGGACACTACAGTGTGGTCAGAGTTTCCGAGTGGGCAGAGTTGTCTGGTAGTGCAAGAGTCTGGGATGGAAGTGAAGCAGAGGTCTAGAAGTGATTCCCTTCCGTTAGGGTTGTCGGAGAAACGCGTGGGGAAGTCCACTACTTGCGTAAGGGATTGGGTGATTGAAAAGTTCATGGTGTGGACACCAGCAGGGTCAGTGACAGCGTTCTTCAGCCACTAGGTGTGGTGGGCGTTAAAGTCACCAAACACGAATACATGGGCAGAGGGATGAGAAGAAATGGCTTTGTCGATATTGTCGGAAATGATGTCAAGTAATGAACAGTCAGGGGAGGAAGGAGAGCGGTAGAGAAAGAAGAGATAGCTAATCGAGCTGAGAAGTGAGCGGCGGAAGCACATGAAAGAATGATCTGGGGATTCAAAAGATGACACCCTAGCTAAGGGAAGGTATTCGCTGACATAGACACCAATCCCATGCATATGAACATTGGAGTCCTTCCTTAAGAGGGGAAGGTAGCCAGGAACGTAGAACTCAGATGAGGGGATAGAAGGGTTAAGATTAGTTTCACATAGGGCTAATATATCAGGTGAGTTATTATGGAGGAAAGAATCTACGCTGGGGAAGTTGGTGCGGATGCCGCGTATGTTAGTGAAAGAGATGCAGATAGGTTTTGGCGTTTTCAAATGAGCTGGTTTAGTTTTGCTATTATGTTTGCTTTTTTCCATAGTGATTCAGTTAAGGAGAGGTCTTAGAATAGAATTAGTCGGTCAATCTTTTGCAACTTGTGAAGGATGGAGACTGGCGTGGCCTACAACATAATGTGGCCTCGGGGTTGCCCACCGAACGTGCATGCAAGGACGCCCGTCCATGCGCGATATGGCACTACAAGAACCCCGGTATTATTCCACTGTTGATCAGAGAAGCCTCTCAAGACGCTACGCAAGAGTTCGGGCTCCTAACTACCAGTCGGAAGCAGCAACCAGGAAACTGCCAACCCGGTACCCTCAGAATGTAAAGACGTTGCCACCATACTCCATAACTGCAAAGAGCTTCCACCTGAACTAACACTAAGACCGGAGAAAAGGGATGAACCGGGAACCCCTTCCTAAACAAGAAACAAGGCGATCACCTCTAAACTCATTCAAAAGAAGGGGGTGGAGTGTGAGACCGGGCGATATTAGGAACTATCTACTCCAATTTAAAAAAAAAGAAAGAAAAAAAGTGACTGAGGTTTACAAAGTTTTAACTTAGTAAAAGTCAAAAATACCCTTGAATTGCAAAATAATTTGCACAAATTAAGTGACGAAAATAAATAAATAAATAAAATAATTTCCAAAAAATTACACAAAAAACAGACTAAAAAATGGACTGAATCCCGGTTGACTTACCACAAGCAGCTAACACTGTAAAGTTGATTTAGTTCAATTTCTGAAAACAAAAATAGGAATTAAACCGTTTTTTACAGAATATAGTCGAGTTATGCGGAAAAACAAAGTTTGAGTCCTACGTTGTCTTGAAGGAATGATGCCTAGATGGATACTGCTACCAGGAAGAATGCTGCGAATCAACGCTCGACGACTGGTGACGAAAACTTCTTATTTTACGTGGCATGTCCCTTCATTATTTAGGCAATTATGGCTTTCCATATCTTCCTATCCCTGGTGGCTCTTTCTGCTGTTACCCCACACAAACCCCGCTCTGCCATCCGCCTGCACATGTCTTTCAAATTTGTTATCCGCTGCTTTCCTCTGTCTTTTTTCTTTCTATCTGACCTGTGAGTATCAGATTCACCAAGCATTCCTTTTTAATTATATAACCAATGAACGTCAGCTGTCTTATGCTGATGTTCAGTATTAATTTTCTTTTCGTTTCCATTCTTTCTAAACCTTCATCATTGCTCTCATGCTCGATGCATTATATTCGCAGCATCCTTCTGTAGAACCACATTTTTGTTGCTTCAACTTTTTTCTTCATCTTTGATTATATCGTCCAGCATTCACTACCATATTGAAGAACAGGCATCACATAGCAATCCAGTACTATTTTCATTGTGTTTAACAGAATTTTTCTGTCTCTTAATACTCTACTTATCTTCTGGAATGCCTCCTTGGCTTTTCCAATTCGCCGTCAGATTTCAGTGTTGCAAACGAATAGATCTTATGCGCAGACTTAATAAATTCCCTATGAAATTATATCACTTTTATTAATTAATTTTATTTGGGGGGTGATGAAATGTTCTTGGAACTCTTCCTCCAAAAATAACTTGTCTAAACAGTTTCTTTCAAAGAGCTTCTTCGTCGAAATGAGATTATTCAAACCACTCTTGTAACGATGTTATATTTAGACTTAAATTGGTGTAAAATCAGTTAAAATTAAATCTGCAGTTTCAAAGATGTAAGAAGCCTTCATTTTTGAAAAGAATTCGGTAGACATCTCATTTCAAGAAACTGCGAAATTTCATGACGTTGAATAATATATTGATTTAACACCAAAGAAATGTAGTATCATAGGGCTTTAAATTTTGTCCAACAAAGGATGGAAGTTATTTTCTTCGCAAATTCACATATATTCAAAAGATTGCCAATGTTTTAGTGTTCAAGACAAAGTAAAAGCTAATATATCATTAATGAAATAAGCCGACCTTACTTAGAATTTATAACATAACCCTATTCTAACGTATTCATTACCTGTAGTTTGCAGCTTTCTTTCCATTTAACGGCATTGCAATCTCTCGTCAAGTAATGCACCACTGAGTTTTTATTGCAAAGACAAGAATCATGACTCTTAAAATATAAAATTAGTTTACCACTAAGTGCTTATCCGATTGCCACAGGCGCGTGACTAAGTCTGAGGTTGTAAGAAACGAAGATACATTTATGTTTCCTCTTTAGACAATTTTTAATTTCCATCATTTCTGTTCATCAGTTCTGGTATCACAAAAGACTTTTTGAAAAACCATGTTAGCTTTTTAGAAATTCAGCGAGTAATTTATAAACAGGGAACTAACAAGTTCTCCTATTGAAGAATTTTAGATTCAACATCAAATATTAAAATCTTGATTTAACAATTGTGCTAGTGCTTGATTTAATATAAAATCTATCGCTTCTGTTATCCCAGTCGTTGCTTTCTGACCCGGAAACCATTCATCAAATATCCTCGCTGTCAGTAGTGAAATCACTTCTTCCAAATAAATGGATTCTTCCAAAATTGATTCTTAACGCATTTCGGCTTTGTCAAATGATCGATCCTTCATAAGCACCTCGATATGATACAGATATTTATTTACCTTTTAATATATTTTAGTATAAGATCTAAAAATAGTCCTGCATTCATTCTCTTATACAAGCTTTTTTTCCTTTTGTGAATACATATTCTGTATAAGATTGTGAAAAAGTAATCTTTGAATGTCAAATCATCTTTAAGATGTGTAATTAATGTCGTATTTAATTCAGCGATGAAATGTGAGGTAGCTTATTTCATTATATTGAAATGCTTTGTAACCTCTCTGATGAAATTAGAAAGCGTGTATGGATAATTTATTCAATTATGGTATGTCAGGAAAGTAGAATACTTTTTCTTAGATATTTCTTACATATTCCTGGAACTCTCATTATTAAAATAATTCGAAGATAATTTATGTTAAAGAATTGCAAAATGATTCAATAAAATTACAGGTAATAATGTATTTCTACTTTATTCAGTAAGTCCAAGGTCCTTATGATTTTTCCATTCAAATAAATATGAGAAAATGTTAAAAAACTTTTTTATATATAGCGTCATTATATTTACTCTCAAGTATAAACATACTCTAAAGATATATCGAAAATATTTGTTTGGCTAATAATATTACTGATGAAAGCAGAAGATATAGTAGTTAAATATGACATATTCTATGTCAAATATTCTAATGTTATGCAAAATTAAAGGAAAAGAAAATTACAATTAGATACTTGCATTTATAGACGTATAATGGTTAATCGAGCAGAAGTTCTTAATACAGATACTTCCCAAAAGACACGGAAATTAATTTTCGGAAGACATTGAAGGTTTGTTGAATGAAGTTGTAAAGAGTTTTACATTCTTTAGTAGAATAACCTATATTTATATTAGAGAGGACTGCTTTGTATTCAGTGTATGATAACGACTTAAAAAAAAATTCTTCTTTCAGCCACTGTATGAATCTGATATTTTATAAAATGTGACTCACTAAACTTTTTCTTATTCAACACAACTTATATATATATATATATATATATATATATATATATATATATATGGATCACTAAATATGCATAAAGTAATACACCCATGTATAGAAATATTATTCAGGTGTTAATAGAACAGTGCTGAAGGTAGTATAAACAGAGCCACTAATTATATATATAAATAAATATACATATTATCCTCCGTCTGTGGCACGACTCGGAGTTTCATCCCTTACGCAGTAATCAGGTGCATAATACGATCTGACCGTTTAAGAAATTTAAATTTCATTTTACTCGATGTTTATAGGCGTTAAAACTTGCAGAGTACTAATTTTTTAATTATATTTTTCAAAATAGTTTAACATACTACAAATAATAATAACCCTTTTAAATTAAAAATGTATTTGCAACTGCCGAAAATATAAAAACTGCCCTTTGAATGACCAGTGATAGTCCGAAATTATTATTTATAGATCTCTCATTCATTCGGATAATGTTGATCTTAAATTCTATATTGGAGCAATTGGTGATAAGTAGAAATATCGTTTTAATACTAATATGTTGTCTTTAAACAACAGCAAATACAGAAAAATCACGGCTTTATTGATATATTATTGGAAATTAAATAAAAACAACAACAATAACCCAATTATTACCGGAAATAAAGTTGTTAAATCAAATCATATAAACGAAAACGAGACAGATGACTTGCCATCTTAAGTCATATAAGTCTTACGTACTTAAAAAAAATGAATTTATGACCACATGCTGCCATAGGAAATATTTACGTAAATTCCTTGATCTTGATTGATACAGATTCCTCTATATTTATTCTCCGTTTTTAATATTACTATTATTAATCAAGAATTAAGCCCCTTTGAATCATCTTCCTGCATTTTAATGATATCTTTTTTAATTTTAAAATTTTAATTTCATTTTTTCCATCTCCATATAACTTTTGTCTACTTTAATTTTACCGTTGATAAATTAAAACGTCGTACCATAGAATTATAAGATTGAACTCCCATGAGCATCGAATGGACGTATATTCAAATCTCTTAAACGGTCAGTTCGTAATATTTTGACAGAATCTTTTATGTGGCTAAATGCTGCATTATGGGTAGTAAGCTGTTATAACTCACCACTAAAGAATATAACATTATATTTCGACTAACTTGAACTGTCCTCTAACGAACATTCTAAAAAAATATTTGTCCAGTGAGAGAGGATATGACACAAAGAAGGGTATAATGCGAGGAACATAGGCGCGTAAATTCATGCCAAGGGTCAGAATTTACCAAGATAACTCAACTGGGGGATTAGGCACGTTGCACCCTCTATTTTTACAGCCGAATCTCTGCCCGTAGATATAGCCCCTATTGAGTTGATTTCTGCCGGAAGACAGGTAACGTAACAAATACGAGTTCTCTCAGAGCTGGGAGTATTTATCCAAATTTCTCTCACTGAGACATTTTGCTGAAAAGCAGAGAGTCTGACAAGCAGGAGTTCGAACTGACAACTGGGATTTTACCAAAGTCCACAATACAGAAGCCTGGTGTAGCACAACGTTGAGTTTAAAGTCGGTTTTGGTTCACGTATATTCGGGCGAAAATTCCTAAGCTCCTGCATAAGCAGGATCGGAGTTGTCTATTTTTCTCAGTCGCTTGTCTGCCCGAAGACAAAAAAAAACCGACTGAATCACTCTCTGCTAGAAAACAAAGTGAATACAAAAGCAATTTCGATATTTATTCAAATCCTTACTACAGAGGCAAGATGTGACTCAAGGACAGGTTTACCGTAGAATTTTGAGCCCTGAAACTCGGTCAAAAATTACGTAGATTCTTTATATATGGAATCTAGTTTATGTCTTTCTTCACCAGAAGATACATTTCCCGTAGATATAGCTTCGACTAACTCAATCCACCTGACGACAGAGAGTTCGAGCGGAACACTGTGTATTTACGCAATGTCCCCTCACAGAACGGGGATGTAACGCAAGATCGGGCTTTACGTGTGTAACACGAACAGGTACATTCTGGCAAAGATTCAAATTTGCTCAGCACCTGCATATTTGATATCGGGTACTATGTTTGTTTATTCTTCTCAGCTGATTTTCAGTCCATAGACGGATACTTAACTGAGTCAGACTCTGCCCGAAAGCAGAGAGCTTGTTTGTATTGCTCAGCTCTATCCAAATGAGTTTAGTGAGCCCGATCACTCGTTTTCTGCTCGAAAGCAAAGGGGTTGAGTGAGAGTTTCGAGTTCAATGGGAACACTGAGTACTTACCCGATGATTTCAAATGAAAAGTTGTGACAAAAAGTCGGGTTTTACCTGGGGAACAGGAACGCAGCAGTTAGACAGCGGATCCAAATTTTCTCAGGCTCGCATATTGGATCAGGCACTTAGCCAAACAAAGGGAGCCCATCTGTTTTTCTCAGCCGAGTTCCAGAAATCTTGTGTATCTGTCTTAACCGAATTTACAAAGCTTTTGTGTCAGATTCAAGTTCTTGTGGAATTCTGCGTATTTATTCTGAGTGCTCACTCCCCGAAAGGGGATGTAAAAATCTCCAAAAATATTACATGTGGACACCGAGAGCAAACACTTGGGCCAACTGTGAAAATTTGCCCAGCCTCTGCATACGCAGGACGCTATTCTAAGATTGACCTTCTTCTCAATGGAGTTTCTGCTGGTAGACTTAGTCACTACTGAATCGATCGCTGCCCGAAGTCAGAAATTTGTATGGCAGCTTAGAATTCGATTAGAACTCTGGATGTATACCAGAAAACTTACTGTTCAGGACGGATGTAGCACAAGGCCGAGTCTTTAATGTAGGCAATCTGACTTCGTAAGCAAAAATTTCCCTTGTATAATACAGGGGATGGCTCTCGCTTTTTTCTTTCATCAAATGAGACTGCCCTTCGTCAGAAACTCGTCTTCGCAGAAAATGTGATAAGTTTGAGTTCGGGCGGAAATATTGGTATCTACCGGTTTCCCCACTTAGGCTGGATTCGGCATAAGACAGTTTTAAGAGCCTCCTCTTGGTTCCTCTCTGCTCCGAGGAGGAAAGTATAATCATGTTGTGTTCGAGCGGAATTCTGGGTATTTATCTGCAATCCCACTAGGCGGAATGCAGCACAAGGCTTTTAAAAGGGGGATCTCCAAGCTCTTAATCTTCGTTAAAAATATCCCGTAGACACTGCACAAGGATGAGTCGGACACCTGTTTATTTTCCTCAGACAAGGCTCTGCCCATAGGTTGAGCTTCGTTCGGTGGAGTTCTCTCCGCTCAGAGAGAGAGAGAGAGAGAGAGAGAGAAATATTTTGACGAGGTTAAAGTACGAGCGGAACTTAAGCTCAGAACTTTCCGAGTTCTTTATTTAATGCATCTTGATAAGTCAATTTGTGTTTTAGGGAATATATTATTTACTCCACAATATCCCCATCTTTGAAATTTTTTATTGTTTTTAACATTCATTGGCGACTCTTTCTGGCAAATTCGCCATGTACTTAATTTTGTCGTTCTTTCGTTAATGGTCAAGCGTGCGATTCTTTTTCTGGTACTCTTATGTGTACGTTCAACGAATTCTTGGTGTGTTGGTACATCAAAGACATCAAACAGAACTTGCATAGATTTTTTTCTTTGTTGCAGTTCTTTTTTGCCGTAAATCTTTTTAAACAAAAACCAGTGCTATTTGTGTTGCAACTGTTTCCTAATTTTTCTTATTTTTCTTTTTCTTTCTCTTTTACTTTCTTTTTCTAATTCTTCTTCAACCGATATTTGCCAACTTGACTCAGGAAAATATATTTTCTACTTTAGACAAGAATGTAGAATTTTGGTTTTGTTGTTGTAGGTCGATTATGTTTTACTTCTTTTAAATTCTTACATATGTTAAAAAAGAATTGTGATATTCGCGAGCTTAATATTTATAATGGTTCCTCTTTTCCGCAGTCCTTCAGTTACTCCTATGAATATTTTTTCTTCATTATCTACTGATTTCACAATGATTTTGTATATTACACTGCCTTGCTAGTAATTGAAATTTAAAGAGCAAACAAATCTTTTGTTTCGGTTATTTGTGTCACTATTTTGGTGCAACTGTAGCTGACTGATTTTTACTATTGAATATCATATAATGTTGCTAGATGGTGGGGAAAGTTTTTTTTGTAATTAATATTTTTCTCATGTTTGTTTTACTTTTTGTTGTGCGGTGAGTAAAACATTACGTTGTTTCTTTTCTAATTAGTGTTTTTGTGTTGTGTGTGTGTGTGTTGGTGTGTGCGTGTGTGTGTGATTGAAAGAGAGAGAGAGAGTTGACAAAAACCGACTAACTTTTCGGGCTATTCCATAATTTTTGCTGGCTTGTTGAAAAGGACTTCTTTGGAACAATTGTCAGATAACCAGTGTTTAATTGATAGTAGATCTCCATGATTGTTAGCAGATAATTGGAAGATGCGAGTATGTAAACTGGTGTGTCGTTGGCTTTTCTTTTAGGTTGATATGTATCTTATATTTGGCGTGAGCAAATCTACATCTTCTAGGTTCGTTTTATTGTCAATGTCAAATCTCATCATTTTGAACATTTTTATGATTACTTTCCTGTTGTTTTATGATTATGAAACCGTCATTTCTATAGTAGCCTATATGTCTTTTATTGATTATTTTACTTATGTATTTTATAGACTAAAAGTATATATATAAGCATTCCTGTCTCTGCACCATCAAAGCAACCGATTTTAATGTTGATGATTCCTTCTCCATCCACGCATATTCGTTGTCGAATAATAGTGCATTATGACAGTGTTTAATGAATGTACACTATTTACATTATTCGGACTGTTGTCCTCATCTTGGTTTCAGTTTGTACGACGTTTCAGCCGTTATACGCTCCAGCCTTCTTTAGATGCTAGGGATTTCTAACTGAATCCTTTATTAAGCTCATATCATTCTCATTCCTTGTGCAAAGCTTCTTTTGGTAGTCAGGAGTTTTCTCTCACTAACCCGACTCTCTAAATTACTTGTTTACCGCTGCTTTAGCCTGAACCATATTTTACCAGAGTTAATATAGCTTTTTTATGGTAACGGTTTTATTCACATTTTTTGTTGACCAAATGAATTTAAAAATCGTCGGAATTAAAATTAATTATAAAGGTTCATTTTTTTATTTTTATTTTTAATAAAAATACTTTAGTCGGGTTTGATACTTGTGATTTTATTTCTGTGACGTAATTTAGCAACCATCTTAAATCTTAGATGTTTTAGGAAGCAAATGTATAGGCTCCATTGGCCAAAAAGTGCGAAAGGGAAAATTGCTGAACTTAAATTCAAAAAGTATGTGTCGACCTGGCTTCCCTGTAGATATGTGTCCCTAGAAAGTTTGAATGGCGTAGCTTAAAGACTGTAGGCGTGCATAGGAAACAGTCGCCCAGACTCACATATTGACTTTTATATGTATAGATATATATATAGACAGAGAGACAGAGAGATAGATAGAAAGAGAGATGAGTGTGTGTGTCTGTGTATGAGATGTGTTTGCGCCTGTTGCTTTGAGAGAATTTCTTCTTATATATGTTCATTCAGTTCTCATAACGCTCAACTAATTTTACACACTCTCCATATTTTCTTCATTTTTAACGCCATTAAAACATTCTCATGAGGAACTTTCAATAATCAGTGGTTCGAATTAATATCTTTTGTCATTATAGTTATTAGAAACTTGATTGATCAAAGATAAAGATAGATTCAATTGTCGTTTTATTCTCAATAGGGAAACGTATTTCCAATTTCGATTATAATTTTGAGAATTTTACATGTATGTTAGCGATGTAAAAATTCTAATTTTCCTTCTGACAATTTACATTTTCCCGGTTACCGTTAACATTATTTCGCAGTATTTTGACAAGTTGTATTATAAATTTAATATATGATTCAAATAAGTAATTAAATATGTTTCGTATGATCAAGTGAGAAAGAAGTAGCCAGAATACTGGATAGACATGATCAAGTGTGTTTAAGATGGGAAACTTTGAGAAAATTCATATTTCCTATATTTTATTAAATTCTAGAATTTCCGAAAACGCAATTTCGTTCTATATTTCCATTTGTGAAAAAGTATTCATTGATTACTTTGCTTGTATCTTTTTTTCCACATCGAATTTTCTTCATTCGTTCAATTCATTTCTATTTTTTTATTACAGAAATTTACAAAATTTTACATAGTTTATTGAATTTTACTAAGCTATTTCTTTCATATAAAAAAGTAAATGTCGAAGAACTCGGACTTCTAAAACTGTTGGTTTTCTTTTCCTATATATATATATATATATATAGAGGAAAAGAAAACCAACAGTTTTAGAAGTCCGAGTTCTTCGACATTTACTTTATATATATATATATATATATATATATATATATATATATATATATATATATCCAGGAAAAGAAAACTAACAGTTTTAGAAGTCCGATTTCCTAGGCATTTACATTTTTAAGTGCTGAATACAACATATATCGTCGAGCAAAATACAATTTTAATAATTATATTTTGTTTTATTTAAAATTAATTTGTTTTTATTTAAATTTAATTTCATTTCATTTCATTAATTTTAAATAAAATACAAAATTAATTATAATTATATATAGGTTAGAAAACATAACCCACACTATATAATTACTAGTCAGGCTTCGACAATTCAGGTCACAACAGGCAAGCAGAAATCTACATGTTAAAAGTACTTGCTTGTATACGCAACAACCGAATGGGAGGGGGATCTCCTTACACCCACGCCTGACGGAAGAGGAGGGAAACCTCCTCAAACACACGGCAGCTCGAACAATACTGAAGGGAAGGCAAACACACACTAACGCCCTCAGCCAGGTTCGTATAATCCCAAAACATATTTGCTTAAATATATACACCCCGTCATAACTTCAAACATCTCATTTAATAATTTTTTCTGGGCTGGGTATGTGACAATAGCCAGTTTTTCTTCCTGGCACAAACCGAAAACCTTGTCACCAAAACTATAAGGATTGAACTTCACGTTGGGGCTTCTATTGCTCATTTCATTCGATTTCCACGCATGGATGGTGAGACTGGTACAGTTCCTGTGTCTTTCCAACCTAAATGAAGACTTATGATTATACAACATATGCTTAAAGTTGCCAGCCGTACATCCCACATAAATCTTTTTCTGTCCATTTGAATTTTCCACCTCAGCTTTATACACTACATCTTCTGTTTTACAAGCACCATGTAGAGGGCTGTTGCACTTGTCCCTGCAGTTACATGAATCACTACTATTTTCGTTCTCAGTTTTACCTTTGTAGTTCTTGGCGTTTTGCATTTTTATAGCTTTAACCAAGTTACCTCTGCAGCTGTAACTCAACTTAAATGTATTTTTATCAAAGATCTTATACAATTCATAGAACTTGGGAACGTGTTTTTCAAATATTTAAAAAAATACCTTCCTTATATATGTTTCATCATTGAGAGGGTGATTAAACTGAATCAAACTTCTTGACTTATTATTGCTTCGTATCTGTTGGCTCATATTAGGTATAAATACCAACTTGGAATTGTGCCCCTCTCCTTTCAACACCAACCCATACTCCTTCTTCTTCCCTTCAAATATTTTTATAGAAGAATGATTTCGAGAGAATCTACACAATACCTTTACGGATGCCCTTATTTACGTGAATGCCATGTTCAACCACTTAGCAAGCGTGCAAACGTCTTTTTGCCTGATGATACCTGATTGGTCGAAACCTGGATAGCAAGTGGTGTGTTCTTTTCTTGAACATATCTTTAACTCTTTATATTTAAATCTTTAATATTCGGTTCATTTGTGTTGGGTGTGCATTGAACACTTTTTCGAACTACCGTACGCAGATCCAAGCAGCCGCTATTTGGATAGTGTAGTTATATATATATATATATATATATAAGACGGCATAACTCTGCTTAGTTATGCCGATTCGAAGGTTCGTGAAAGAATCATTTTGATGTCTTCACTTTTCTGGGGATTTGTTTCTTTGCTGCTATTTTCCGATGTTTTTCTTATTCACATGGAGCTTTTAATATCTTTGTCAGTGATTCTGTGGATGGTCTTTTATTTCTTGAGATGAAAGTTGTTGTGCTTTTAAAAGGTTAAAGTGATAAATTTAACTGTTTTTAAATTCTTTTTCAGTGAAATGGAAAAAGTTTACAATTTCAGATATTTCATTTTCAAAACTATAAACAAATGTATTAATAAAGATGTCTGCTAGACAGGTTTTTGGTTATTGGCAAATAATTCTTTGTATTCATAAAAGCAGACATATTTAAGAATGTTCGTAAAATGAAAGCTACATTCACAATTTTTCTGCAAACAAAAATAATCATGAAATTGAAAGTAATTAAATAGAAACCTAAATCATGTTTTGTTATTTAGTGCACAAATATGAGAATAAGAAAAAACTCAATATTTATGCCTTTTAATATATCATATTAATGTCTCTCTTTAACTAAAAGCAAATAAATATCTCAGAGAAGATAATAAATCATCGAAGAAAACTAATATCATTCTACAATCAAAGAAAGAAGCAATGGAACAACTTGTGAGTATAAGCCAGCTGAACTGCTCTGCATACCAGGTTTTCCAACATGATCTAGATGTCACCAGGGGAGAAAGCGCACTGTTTCGGGACCTCTCTCTTGACTGGTGAGTATGTACTGCTTACCGGCCTCACTCAATGATATGATGCCTCCCTTGTTGTTTCAGTTGGCTTCTTAATGTTGGCTTAGCATACATTCAATTTTACAGCCGTCATCGGTTCTCTACAATCAATTTTATGTGTTACATTTTGCACACCATTTTGTAAAACCTTCAGTACTACTGATACTTTTCGCTGTTGAATCGACAGTAACCATTTCCTTTATCTGTGTCCAATGTAATCGCTGCAGCTAACTTCTACTGATTAGTGAATCGCCTCGCATTCTGCTTCCACCAATTTTCTGGTATCGCCTATCCTTTCTATCAGCTTCTGCATGCACATAATCTCAATTGGGCACTGACAATTCCACCAAGTAAACAATGCTCCATTCTTCACAGCAATAAAAAAATATCCGGCATTGCCTCACTTGGGATTGCTAAAAAACTTTATAACCTTTTACTTCTAGAGACTATCTGTCACTTGCCAATGGAAGTTGATAGATTTCCTTGGGATGCTCTTTCGTGGTCTAGTTTTATTACTGATACAATCAAATTATTAATGTATCAGACAAAATCCTCAGTTACCGGTTTTGTTTTCATATATACTTATTTAGAATTAACTGAATATTTGATATTATGTGTTTCAATGTACCGTTATTTCTACATCTGCACCTGTCACCCTCAGATACATACCCTCTCATTAGGTTACTGAGTGATGTTAACACATCATATGTTGCACAAATCAAAAAACTTAAACCTTGATTTCTCATACCCAATGCCGATTTCTAGCCGATTTTTTTTCTGTGGTATGCTCTTCCAACTTAATCATTTGTCCGTGCATTTAACACTGCATTAGGTGTAGACTTTTTTCACTCTCTTTCTTCTTTTTATAATGCTACAATTAAGACACTTTATATCTTATCTTGACTACAAGTGGCAGTGTGAGTAAACTGTCTCTGCTCAACGGATATTTCATTGAATAATGCGACATTTCTTCTTCAACTCTTTATATAAATTCTTTAATCTTTTCCTATCTTCCCGCTTCGTATTCTTCACATGTTCTACGTCTGTTCTTTCCTTAGTTTATCAAAATTTTAACCGCACCTAAACAGCACTTTTCTGTCCAATTGAAGCTTCTCACTTTCCTTTACCCCAAACAGCTCACCACCAGCTTCATATATGAAACTGATTAGCTTCTTCAGCTTATCATGCGTTGATCTCTTTTTTATATGTTAATTCAGAGACCGTCTTCTCTGACTATAGCTGCCATTATATTTTTGATGCTGGTCGCTTTCTTTCTTTCTCTGGTTTCTTTATCTCCTTGTTTACACTCAAGAGGGATTGATCAGTAGAAGTGTCAGCTGACAATGCAGTCTCTCCCTCTTATAAACTCTATTCCTCTTATAAACGCTTATTCCTCTTATAAACTCTATTCCTCTTATAAACTCTATTCCTCTTATAAACTCTATTCCTCTTATAAACTCTTATTCCTCTTGTAAACTCTTATTCCTCTTATAAACTCTATTCCTCTTATAAACTCTATTCCTCTTATAAACTCTTATTCCTATTATAAACTCTATTCCTCTTATAAACTCTTATTCCTCTTATAAACTCTTATTCCTCTTATAAACTCTTATTCCTCTTATAAACTCTATTCCTCTTATAAACTCTTATTCCTCTTGTAAACTCTTATTCCTCTTATAAACTCTATTCCTCTTATAAACTCTTATTCCTCTTATAAACTCTATTTCTCTTATAAACTCTTATTCCTCTTATAAACTCTATTCCTCTTATAAACTCTATTCCTCTTATAAACTCTTATTCCTCTTATAAACTCTACTTTCGTGCACTTTTAACCTTTAAACGTATCAAAAATCTTGTGACATACGTCGCAATTATTCATCGACCGTAAATTGTTGTATTAATTTGTTGGTTAAATTATGTCAACGTCAGTCTCTTGTCTCACTTTTTCAGAATTGTAAGCCCAGTAGATGTGTCCCTTTTTCTTTTCCAAAGTGACATCTTGTCTTTCCAAAACGCACTTCTGTCTTTTCCAGAATGCTAATCGTCGATTAGTAGAACATACATTGTGAGTACATGCCACCTGAGCTGCTCCGCATAACAAATTCCAAAATTATCTTGAGACCATCAGGAGAAACTGCGCACCGTTTCGAGGCCTCCATCTCGATGGTTGATGATATTCTGAGCACCACACCCACCTCAATGATGGGAAGTCTCTGTTGTTGTTTGAGCTGTCTTCGTAATTTTGATGTAGCATACGTTCAATTTTACAGCCAAGTCTCATTGTTTATTTTCAATCAGATCCAATGGCTTGTCTTTTCCACGGCAGTTTGTAAGTGCTTCATTACTGCTGTTGCTTTACGCTGTTGAAGATCAATTGACAGCACTCATATCCTTGTGCAATATAACTACTGCAGCTAACGTCTACTGGGTAGTAAGTTGCCTTCCATCCTGCTTCCAAATATTTTTCAATTAGTGCCTGGTATCGCTTATTCTTTCTATCAGCTGCTGCATTCACATTATCTTAATGGGGACTGTCAGTTCTACTAACTAAATAAGCTTTCATTCTTCACATGGATAGAAAATGTCTGATTTTGTCTCCGTTGAGAATGGGAAAAAGTCCTAATCTGTGAAATCTGCTGCCATATTCGAGTTGCCATTTCATTTCTCACAGTCTGCTGTTCTCTTCTTTCCCTTGCAGACGTTATGTGTTCCTTGCCGATAAAAGTGGATTGAGGTTATTGGGATGTTCTTTTGGGGTACATTTCCACTATTGACATTATCAAGGTCATGTTTCAATGTATTACGCAAAAACTCAGTACCTGTTTGTGTTTTCCATAAACAAATATTACTCCAGAATGGTGAAAAAAAATTCGCCTGTATGTAAATCTTATAAAGTTAAATCAGAACGTTAATCTAAAGTGATATTTTCAGTAACTCGCTATATGCGAATTAATATATTTCGATATCTTCTAGTATCTTTTAGGTACTAATAAATCCTTCCAATAATGCAGAATAATACACTCGGAATGTTGTAAAACAAAAAAAAAACGCACAAAATACTGATACCGTGTACCCAGAATACATTAATAATGGAAAACTCAGCATTCTATCTGAGTGCTGTATATATTAATATTTATAGTCACGTGTTACCAGTAGAATAATTCATTCAAACTGATACATTGTTGCCTGGAGATCCATGTTCGTTTATTCGTGTCGATTTCAACAATTTCTTCCTATCAGTTACCACATAATTAGGATCGAGCGGTTTGTTCTATTTAGTTGTATTCATATAATTAATAAAATGTCTGTAATATATGATAAGTCAAACGTAGCATTATAAATATCTGATTATTAATAAATGATTATATGACTATTAATCCTAAGAAATTATACCAAGACTCTAATCAACAAACCAGAATACAAATAAACATTTTAAATCTTAGTATAAGAAATTAATATAAAAACTCATTATATATAAGTTTTAACGTAAATGAGAGCGCTTATAAACCTAAAAATAAACAAAACAATATCCTAATGTATATGAATAAATATTTCAAGATTTCAACAATATCAAAAAATTGAAATTATATAAATTATCAGTAAAAAATAGCAGGTGCACTAATAAATTGAAAGAAAAAAGTGAAAAGGATATTAAAAAGCAGCAAATTTTGGACCTCGTCGTATATAAAAAATAAATAAAAAGAATTTTTAAACGAATTGATTGATAAATAATTATCAGAAAAAGTAGCAAGTTACTTAAAATTATTCATCGCAATAATAATAACATAATTTACAATTGCATGAAAAATATATAAATTTTGAAAGATAATCATTAAAATTTTGAAAGATAATCATTAAAATTTTGAAAGATAATCATTAAAATTTTGAAAAATAATCATTAAAATTTTGAAAGATAATCATTAAAATTTTGAAAGATAATCATTAAAATTTTGAAAAATAATCATTAAAATTTTGAAAGATAATCATTAAAATTTTGAAAGATAATCATTAAAATTAACAATAGCAAAGATAATCCAAATGTAATAATAACATAAATATTGGATGTAATTGTAAAAATAAAAAATGACTACGGAAAAAATGGTTATCATGAACAAGATATCCAAAAATGATATAAAACAGCTATAGTATAAAATAAATCAAACCTAGATAAACTAACTTAGATGAGAGTACATATATGAGCAACAGAAATATTAATATCCTAAATTTTTTTTGAGAGAAAAAATACAGTTTTAACAATAATTCAACAATTTATATAAGTGGATAAAATAAACAATATAGAGACATCATCATAAAATGTTCGTTGTGTAAAGCTTAAAATTAAAAAGACATGAAGGATTTGGTGAGCGTATGACATGAGAAATGTACATAATGATTTTCAGTGTTGCAGTTTTATTAAATAAAAATATGAGTCAGTTAAATAATCAAACATTTGTAAAATAATACGTTCGTCGTAAATTGTTGAAAGTCTCTGCAAGATTAACTATTTATACAGGTCCATGCTTTGAAGAAAAGGGTTTCAATACAACGAGACTTTGTAGAGACAGTGGTATCTGACATTGTGAATTCAATTTTAAATTTTCATTTTTTAACAAACCACAAAAAGAAACTATTTTCTGAAGATTTAACTATTTTTACAGCAGCTGATATAATTATAATTGACCAAATTCAATGTTTTACCTAACACCATTTTATATCCTTATATAAATTATTTCAAGCCATTTGTCATCACAAAAAGAATATTTTTCGTAGAGAAAGAAAATATAATCTTTAAAATATTGAATACAGTAAAAATCTACAGAAAATTTTATGCTACAATTTATTGAATATCTGAGTACAAATTGAAATCAAACTTTTGGTTTATTTTGGTTCATTAAGAATAATAATTTTACAGAATCTCTTTCTTGCACACACGCAAAAACAAATTACGCTGACATTTATATGTCTTTCGTTCAAACATTATAAATTATCTATTATTTGAGGAAAATATAAATCTGACTGAACATTTAAAATAACGGTCAGTGTTGGTTAATTAATAATAGGAATAATACTTTGTATACTAAAAATGAGTCAAGCCGTTTTAGAAATCTGAATATTCGTGTAAAGAAACATGATCAGAGATGCATACACAAAACCTATCCTCTGAGTTAAATGGAAGAAAATGTCACTGTTGCTATATGAATGTAATATGTCAAGTGAATAACAGAATACACGATACATCTTCTTTGAGTGTGAATAAAATTCCCTGGTTAAGAAGAAGGCTAGTATATTTTCGTTCGTAGCTGAAAAGCTAAAATATCTGATCGATTATCTACCATAGAATTGGAAATATCGCTTCAGAAAAATGTGACAGATTTTGAAAAAATATCTGAAAAGCATACCGTGAAATGCATTGATACATACTACTATGACGATGTTTGTTTGAATAAGGAAATGTACGTTTTCTATTTTTCGTCCAATATTTTCCGATTTACTTATCTTTCTATGATTTTATCAGCTTATCTCTTGAAAAGTACTCAGTAGACTGTAACGAAAAAATTCTTTAGTAAACAAAATACACTTTCTTTAATGTCTTTACAGCCGCAATATATTTTATCAAACTTCTTGATCTTAAACCTTTTTGGAAATTAAAACAAACACTCAAAAACCTTACATTATTTCACATGATTAGTAGAGTCTCACATCCTCATATTTGATTATTTTATCGACTTTCTAAAAATGTATAAAAATAGTTTTGCTTCTTCAGATGCGTATCAAGAATCTATTTTTATTTTATATCTTACTCTGTAACTTGCTATTAACTGTAGAATTTCTTAAAAATGAATCATCATTAGAAATTTTAAAATATTTGGAGGCTACGTATAATAATAAATTAACTGTCTTTAAATCTTCTCAACACTCTATTTACCAATATCTCCAGTATTCACTCACTCACTTATCTCTCTCTATCCATGCACACCTCTTGCTTTCTACAAATTTCTCTCTGTATGCGTGTAAATTAGTAAAAGATCCAATTTGACTAACAGTAAATTTCTTTGTTTTCATCTGAGAAAAATCAAATTTTTATAAAGAATATTTTGAGCTAATTGAAAAATACAACATGTCGAAGGTTATGCTATGCAGCAAAATCTAGTAGCCATTTTATATTTGAAGATAGATAAGAGAAAGTTGACTTAATGTTCATCTTTCGAAAACTGACTAGTATTTCACTTCAATATCAATCTTATATATATTTGGCTAATAATAAAAATGCGAGAAAATTCTAGGGAAGCATAAACTTTACTAGTATAATGTTGAATGTTGAACATCTTTCAGATATATTGCCCAACAGATTCGTTTAAAAACCTATAAAGATATCTTATAAGTGTATTGTAACAGTTGTCATACCAGAATTAAGAAGTATGTGTCGAATTTCAAGTAATTAGTAAGGGCATGTCTAGAAGATTTGTACATTATTGTATGGGAAATATAATAGGTCCCTACTTCTTTATATATAGATTGATTAATCTTTATGAAGCATTTAAAATAGAAATATAAAGAAATTGAGAAAATTCTACTTAAAATTTCTTCCTGGCAAAACTCCCTCAACTGTTCAATATTAACTGTGCCTCTTGCATGTACAACCTTCTTTAACATAAACCACAGTTTTGCAATTGGGTTAAGATCAAATCGTTAACTTTGCCATTCCAAGGCTTGCATTTTTTTGACCCATGTTTTGGTGCCGTTGCTTTGAGGTTTCAGATACTTGCTCTGTTAGCTGATCTAGATCGACTTCAACTTAACTTACGAGGCCAAGACACTTGGCAAAATTACTTGTCCATGGTCACATGCTTAAAACCTGGAATCCTGTACACAACAGACAACTGAGAACGTGACGGAAACTTGTTGACCGCTATAATCTACTCAAGCTAACTAGAGAGCCATTGTCGGTCCAATTAAGTTTGAATGCACATTTACCTGCTGTTTCAGTAAGCTCTGACACATTTAAATTTATATAGTGCCATCAGAGGACAGTCCATCAATGAGCCAAAGGAATGAGTTTTATAGATCTTTCGAGGAATGTGTGAAAAAAAGTCGTATCCCACCTGAACAATATTGCTTTAAACGTCTAACATTATCCTAGTTGAAATAAGCGAGAGGAGGCGAGATTTTGAAGGAACACTTTCTTATTGTAACCTATATATAGGAATGGACTGTTCCTTCGTCAATGAATACTAACCTGCATGACTTAGGATTGACAGTCGAGAGACAGTAGATCAGTCTTCTGTGCGCTATCTTGACTGTATTTGCGACCATTGTAAATTCGTTTGATTGTAGTATTGTCCATATTTCGTTTGATTGTAGTATTGTCCATATTTGTTGTCTGATTGTATATTGCTGGAACTTTTTCGTTTAGATTTTTTGTATTGTTATGAGGCGTCGTCCAAAAATGGAGGAGTCTCCTCAGCCAACAGTTATGCAGATGGCTTCGCCCTTTGCCTGGAGCCAAACTCAAGTAAAAAAAGACGCAGCTTACTTTAGGCAAAAGCGTCAAGAACTAAAAGATTTAATAAGAGACAATGAAATTATGAACATTCCGGACGCACTAGAAGTAATTTCAGCAAGAACAATCTCCCTGCTGACATCTGATATTAAAACCCAAACGTTTATCATTGTCAGCAAGGAAACGACAGAGGAAGCCATCAAAAGCAGTAAAAATGGTTCTCCACGCTGGTAAAAAGATTTAGGGCCATGTGGGACGTGTTGCTTGCATCGGCAGAGGAGGCCAATACGTTAGCAGTTAATGTAATGCTACCAAAAATATACAGCTTCAGACGGACTACAAGGGCACACGGCGAACTAGAGGGGTTGTCCATAGTGTGCCACGTAAGATCAGCAGTGTTCATGTTGGAGCGTTTTCGCACAGTTTAGCGCTGTTGAAGAGGTAGCTCGTGTGGCTAGTAAAAAGTTAAAAACCGAAGATTTCTGCACCCACATTAACTTGCACCGGCGGAATGTTACAAGTATTCATGACGTTTTGCTGTATGTTGTGTTTGAAGGAAACGGGGTCTCACTGCTGGACGTGTGGGGTTGACGGGCATGTGACTAAAATATGCCACCAAAAGAAATCCATTTGCAGCTCAGGCAGCACTGGTGGCTGCAAATCTACAGTATCAAAGATGGTGGTTGTGGTGGTAGAAGAGTCTAGCCAAATAATACGGATGCATTGACGGAGGTTGCAAGGAAGGGTAAGACAACAACTCCCCACATTCGAGAAGCTGCCATCCATCTTTGACCAAATTTTGATAAATAGAACCGTCGCATTGACTTTAAGATGATGTTTAACGTACAATATCTTTTGGGTAAATATGAACTATTTGTCCACATGTAATCGATTATTTCACGTCGTACACAATATGAATCACCTTATACCGGGGATGTTACCACGCTGTTAAAAAAAAGGTCATGGATATTGAGAAGGGTTTAGATGAATAGAGACCCATAACTCTGCTATACACAGATTTCAAGATTTTGGCCAAGATACTGACCGAGCGCTTGCAAACAGCGAGATTCTGTTGGGACTTGAGCAGTCATGTGCTGTGAAAGGCCGAACAATTCAGAACAAAAGATGTTACACATGTAACCGAGTCGGACACAAATGTTTGCATTGCTGATTTAAAAATAAAACCAATAGCTACATAAAAAAAACATAAGGTCGGACGAAGTAGACGGGGCTATAACTAAAAAATTCTTTTAAACAAAAGTGTGGAATTTCAACTTAACTCGGTTTGATTTGACAAAAACAAACTTGAAAAGATTAGGGAAGCCAATCATGATAAAATCTAGCAAGATTGGAATATCTGTCGCAATGTAAAAAATTCAATTCGAGGGAGAATTTATTGTTAATACAACGTTCAACGTGACGAATCTTAAATTAAAATTGTTCGTTCTGAAAATTACTAACAACCTATTTGGCTCTGATTGGATGACACATTTCCAGCTTTGGGAATTACCTGTAAATTCATACTGCAAAAAAATTGAAAATTGGAATGCCGAAGCTGAAAAACTGAAAAAAAGAGTTGAAGAAAGCCTATCAAGGAATTATTTTTTGGTAGGTTAGGCAGATGTACCAAAATGATGTCAAAATGTACGGTTTCAAACTTGAAGGGGCTAAATATTATTTTTTCCATGAAAAAATCAAATACCAAGGACAAATAATTGACAAGAATAGTAGGAGATCGAATCCTGAACGGGCTACCGCGATTAAAGTCATGCCAGCGTCCAATAACATCATTTCGTTGCAGAGCTTCCTTGGACTAGCAATTTATTACAAGGCACTCTTGTTAAATCTGCATGATTTTTGTGCTCCCCGTAATGAACAGTTAAAAAAAGACAAGCCCTGGGTTTAGAATGCAGAGTGCCAGCAGGTGGTGAATGCGCAAAATGTTAATGAGTGATTGGGTCGTGAAAGTGTTTAGCTAGGTATAAGGTAGTTAATGAGTACCACCCTCTACTTATCCCGCTTTTTGGCCTTGTGCCACACTTTTGTATTTTAATGCAAAATAAATATTCAGAATGTCAGCAGGTAGTTGAAAAAATAAAGACAACACTAACGTCAGACATGTTTCTGCCGCATTACGACCCGGACTTGAAAAAGAGACCCTTGGAATTATATATGCAGTCGCGAAGTTCTACCGTTATATTTAGTTTGACATTTCACTCTACAAACAAACCACAAGACATTACTCACTATTTGTGTTCAAAGAAAGATCTGTCTACGCACACTACCAACAGACATCAGAGATGGAGTACGATCTTGTTAAATTAGAATTTTAAAATGGAGTACGTATCATCGAAACATTTCGGACAGGCGAACGGATTGTCAAGAATAATTCCCAAGTCCAAAGAATCACTGGAAGATACAGTGCTTGCCTCCTGTCAATCTGAAGGAAAATTAAAAATTACCCTTTCTAATACAGTAAGGGAACTTCCAGTGACGTTCCAACAAATAAAACAAGAAGCTCACCACGATGACTATATCAAGGAAACAAAAGTGAAAATTGCTGAAAAGGACCAGTGAATTACCGACGTTTTCTATATATATGACGCAGTGTTACTATACAGGGAACGCGTAGTGATTCCGGCAAAATTCCAGATACGTATTTTAAAAGATTTTTACGCTAGCCATCCAGGGAGTACTAAAATGAAAAGTTTGATGCGTAGCTATGTCTATTGAAAAATATGGACAGAGATATAGAAAACGCTGTCGAATATGTAAAGGCTGTGCCTTGGCAGTCAAAGCACATTAAATACGATCCCTGGCCAAAAATGAATATATTTTGGTGTAGAATTTACAATTATTTCGCGGGACTTCTAGAGGTTATTACTTCTTCATTATAGTTGACAGTTTCTCGAACTTTCCCGAAGTACATAGATGCAAAAACCCATCTACAGAAATTGTTATAAAACTTCTACATGAAATGTTCGCTAAATTTGGAGTAGTAAATATCTTATTGTCTGATAACCGAAGTCACTTTACATCTGGAAAATTTAGAGACTTCTCTGGGTTATATCAGATTGAATACATTACTACCGTTCCGTATCATCCGAGGTCAAACGGACTGGCGGAGAGATTTGTAGATACATTGAAAAGAGGTTTGAAAAAAGCTAGGGGTACACCAACTAAGAAAGCCGTTTAACAATTACTTCAATTTTACAGGATTACACCTTTTAATAAAATACCAGCTTCTTAATCACCAGCCGAGGTGTAATTCGCACGTCGTATACAGTTTGTTTATGACAAATTACTACCGAAACAGACGAAGCCAGAAAGAACAAGCATCGTACTGACAAAACAATATCACCCAAAAGAAAAAGTTTTTCAAAAATTTCAAAGGCAACAAGTCTTTTTGGGAGATGGGTAAAATCGAAAAAAAAACGGGAAATATGAGATATATAATAAAGTGTCCACAATTCACGTATAAAATCCATCTAAACCAAATTAGGAAACGCCTAACTGACGAGGCTGATAGTGGATTTTCTGCGGAAACAGTTATGGATGTCATATCGACACTTTTAATATTCCAACCTATCTAACGGGTCCTGACATGTACTGTTCTCAGAAAAAAATGAAAGCAACTGACTCGCTAGTGGTCAATCCTAAACAGAAAAGGTATTAAGACCACAAACAGATAATGGATTCAAAATTGTCTGCTGTTAACTTGATAAAACAAGTCAACCTCGGAAATTTAATATAAAATGAGAAAAAATATTTAGAGTTCTAGCGAATTTAGATTTTAGGAGGTGAGTGTCATGATGCCCTATCTGAATGAACTCTTCCTCCGTTAATAAATACTATCCTAAGTGACTTCCGGGGAAGCAGTCATGAGGTAGTCGAGACGCAGATTAACTATACATTTCGGACCTACACTTCCATTTGCTGACTACTAAGTCTCTTACATTGTATATATATTCTGATAGTCTAATACATATGTTTTACCTACCTTCTTGTGTCCGTGTTTTTTCTTCCTGGCTCAAAAAGGGCACAACAGATTTGGCCTCTTCTATAATGCCTCATATCTGCTGTGTATCACAAAACTACTCACACAACTGTAAATACGTTGTGATATGATTTAAAGGGTTTTTAACATCTTTGCCATAGTTCTTCATGTAGAGCAGACCTTTTATGTTTCTTTTTTTTTTCCTCGCGTTAGACTTCTCTTGATTTGCTCTAGTGGCACGCTGCAAAATATTCTCCCAAATTGAAGTTGTTTTGATTTTTTACTTTTTTAGAAGTCGAAAAGTTCGAGTCTGTTGATGGGCGGTGTTGGCTCTTTTGTTTCCTTACTTTGGTGAGTGAATTTCTCTTAACAGGGGGTAAATCAGGTACAGAAATAGGAATAATTATTACAAAGGGATTTGTCAATGGAAATGTTGTAGTCTTAACGGGGTTATTTTACAAATGTTGATGATGTAAATAATTTTATCATGGGTCATAGTGCAGTGAACTGTTTTATGTTGTAGAAAACGGGATAGAGGATTAGAGCCACATTGACGTCCACACTGACGACGATTCTTTTTTATTCATTTGGCTTTTAGAATATTTTTCTGGACATATGGTCAGGTCATCGCCCTTAGAAGTGGTAGAACGAGTAGAGTTGTCTTGTCTTTATCCCTAGGGTCTTCAAGAGAATAAAACCAGGCTTGTCTGGCGCTTCCCTCTGCCTCTACCAACGACCAGCTTATCCTGTTTTTTCCTTTTTCATATTCGCATTTGCGACAAGCGATTGGGTATCAAGATATGACGGCTCGAAAAGAGATCCAACCGGAGGTTTTACCACTCCAGTCTCAAGTGCTAGCACGTCTATTAAAGACACCGCCGATTTAGTAATGTTGACCAAAGAGGAATTTTGGGTAAAATGGAACCAGAATTCTCGTTACCCTTTTTTGGGGTTAAGAAGCGGCGAGATAAACAGTTTCGCTACGATTCTCGTATGTTTGTTTTGGCCGATTACAATGACCAGAATTTTTAGGCCTAATTTAAAATAGAAATGAAACCCTAGCGATTAAATATCAAATCCCCATTCCCTGTTCGGAGATTGCACTTAGTAATTAACCATAACTAGAAAAGTAAACAGTCACGTGTACCCCCTTTTATATTACACGAGACATCGAATATCGCTACTGGCCCTGCTGATTCACATTCAATTGACTTATATTGTAATTAACTGATGGCTACGGTTATACAATCTTTTTTGCGTGAACAAGCCTATGTCCTTGGTAATATATTGAGGCATGCTACACATGATGCTCGAAAACTTCGTGTGTATTATTAGTTTTCTGCAAAGACAGGCATTCGTGGTTTAACAAAAGTCTCTCATTTTATAAGATGTGCATGGTTTTGACTCGCTCCCAGAAATCCACAATTTTGTTTATACATTTTAGGACATACTTCCCGCAACTAGTGATTGGTGCTCTTTTCAGATTCAGTACTTTCTGACCCAATATTCTCAGTTTTGTCATTGTTTTCTCTCCTCATTACTTACGGGTAGTTGCATTATGTTCCTTTTTGAGTGTTGATACAAAACAAATCTCTGATTTATGATTCTAATCCTATCGATATCGCCCAAACTGTTTTTGGTTTTTTACTCCTGGCTAAAAATGTTCATTATCTCCGTCAAGGATGAAATCTTATCATTTATAAAAAAACATATCAAAACAAGAAAGAAAAACAAACAGAAATAAAAATGAAGTTACGAAAATAGACTAAAGTTACTTCCACATAAACAAAGATGTTCAACAATATAGACTAAATACACCGTCAGTCAGTTAAGTGTCATACGTGATACACTCTTGGGCGATCATGTCTGGAAAGAGACATGACTGACTGGGCAGAAGATTATCCCGCAGTAGGTTGCCATTGATTCCTGCGGTAGACTGGTTAACAGCCAAGGTTATAGAACCCAATCTGTCCTGTTATTTAACCCAAAACTAGAGGGAAGAGACGGATTATTACCTTTCCCAAGAGTATTTGCGCGTAAGTGAATGTAAGGAATTCAGCTGGAATTCGAACTCGGCTCTCCGATTCCTCGTTCCGAGTCGATATCCACTGCACCACAACGCACATCCATAAATTAAAGAAATACAAATAAACAAATCAGCTAGGTTTAATAAAAAAGTTAAACGTAAAACGTAATTCGAGAGGATAAGATTAAAGTTTAGTGTGAGTTTAACAAAATATTATAAACTACTTTTAAAAGAGTAACTGAAAACTAAATCAGGATATATATATATATATATATATATATATAAGAAATGAAAGATTAAACCAAATTCTAAATTTATCACAAAAAATAATGAAATAGAAAGGTGCAAAGAAAAAATAAATTTAAAATAAAATGGAGTAAAAAAGAACTTCTTAAAAAATAAAGGTTTGCGTTAAGTTAAAATTGAGACAAATAAGATTTAGCTGAAAGAAGATATGAAAGTTGAAAAGTAAAGTAAAAATAAACCGGAAACAATATAAAAAATGTCGTCTGGTGATAGTAAATATTACCACAGGAAAATAAGATAAAATGACGGTCTACAATCAAGTTGGAAGAAAACGAAAAATATTCGTAAAGTATAATTCAAAGACACAAAAACAAATAATATAAAATTTGGCAAAAAGCTTAACGTAAAAAATTAGGCAAAAAGTTCTGACTACGTAAAACCTATAATCGACAAAGCAGTGTTCACTAACTTGTTACAAATGTGACCAACAATGGAGTTTTACAAGGAAGAAGGTAGCATTTTGAAAATCCAATAATTGTGGCACATTACCATGAGTGGAGAGTATCTAGTCTTCATCTATCCTATATTTAAGCTTAGGTATCCACAATCATTGGAATAAATATGCTAATTATTCATTGCACAAAACAATTTGAAAAGTCACCATAATACTACAATTTAGCTATGAAATCTTAACTCGTCTTCACATTTTGATTATTCAGTTAAAAAATAATTCAAAGACTAGTTTTTATTTAAAATAGCGAAATGCTGTTTACAATGTTAAATCATTTCTTACTTTTCTTTTGAAGTTACTTGAATAAAATAGCAAACAAATCGTTGAATCATCTGTCTGTATTTAGGAGCGTGGTGTTTGTTTTTAGCAGTCGAAAACGTCAGGCATAAATCTATAGATATGACTTACAGGTATATAAGACCAAAGAACAACTCGACAGAAATATCACGAAAAATACATATACTATTCCTTATTTAATGTAAATTCTGTGTTAAGTTTTCACATATTATTTGGGTTTTGGTTTATAGTCCAACTCAACCAATTATACTTCGTCCGTAATCTCATAACTTACATTATTACCGCTAAATATTACCGCTAATGCCTCAGGTCATGAGTGTCATGATGCCCTATCTGAATGAACTCTTCCTCCGTTAATAAATACTATCCTAAGTGACTTCCGGGGAAGCAGTCATGAAGTAGTCGAGACGCAGATTAACTATACATTTCGGACCTACACTTCCATTTGCTGACTACTAAGTCTCTTACATTGTATATATATTCTGTTAGTCTAATACATATGTTTTACCTACCAATTTTATGGTTGAATGATAACAGACTAAAGCGTTTGTAAAGAAACGATAGAGATTATGACTAGCAAGCTCCCAATATGGCTTTGGAAGGGAAGAATTTGATGCCAACAATGATCGCCCAAGAGTGTATCACGTATGACACTTACTGCGACTATATGGAAATTCATGTAAAAGAAGAGGCTTTTTTTTGAGTTGTCGAGTTTCTTGAATTAGAAAGACATCAGAAGTGTAAAAAGTCATTCTGATGATTGAATGATGAGAAGTATAAGAAATTGGTAATACACAAAATACGCATTGAGTGGAGAGAGTTGGTTTCCATATTAGGTTTGATATTTTATTTTTAGAGAACAAAGATAGCTAATGTCTTAACTGTAATTACTTAGAAAATTAGCTAAGAGTTAGACAGTTAATTCATCACGAGGACCACTGCCACAGATGAAGAAAATCTATTTGAGAACGTATTGCGTCAGGCTCTGCTACATAGGCTATTCAGATATGGTATATCTGTAACAAATTTCTAATTTAATATGGTCTTTCTTTAAAGGACCGTCATTGAAAACTCATGATCAATGCCGCCATTCCTAGTCGGTTTATCCTCTTTGATTAATGTCGGAGCGTTTTAGAATTTCATCCTGAATATTCAATCGGATAAATATCAATAAAACTTCATTCACGCATGTTAGCCGATTTCAATTTACTATCATATAGTAAAAAATATTGATGAATATGTTTTATATACGACATTGAGAGACGAACAGACCTTATAAAGTTTCCTATCTGATACTGATTGTAACGAGGTTAAAAGCTTTGGTATTGTGTCGCCATTTGAGTAGAAAATATATTTAGATAGGAATGTGCATAATTGGTTGGTTAGAAAAAAGACGCCAATTCATGTATGAAACCGCAAATAACAATCTTAATCTATTCGAGTTTGATAAATTAGTGTTGTATTCATATGCGATTCTACTTCAAAATACAGACAAACTGCATATTATACTGCACCAGCAGAGAAATATTCTTTCTGATGAATTTTAAAAACATAGCTTACACACATTCCTTGTACGACCGTCTACATAGATTTGTACATGAAATGCAGAGAAATAGGTGATTAAATATCTTTCGGTGATAATCGATTTTATAATCGCTGCTTTTGCTGAGAAGATTCAACGTACGCTCTGATACACTCAACCACTGATTGTAGTATGTTTTAGCCAAATCCTTCCGTTTGTTCACGTATGGCTGGTTTTGACTGCAATGGACATTAAAATTAAATATGACTATATTGTAACGAGATTTCCAAAACAAAAAATTATGCTGAAAATTAGGGGTTATTTGTCAAAGCATATTTAAAAAGTGAAAAAAATTGACGAAAACGGCGAATATCGAACGAGAAGAAAAAGCATCATCAAATTATAATCTTAACATACAGTGATACGCAAAAGTAATGTGATTTTCTAAGCGCATCTTAGATGTGGCACAAGGCCACCCAGTGAGAATCAAACTCAGTACTCAATTTTAATGATTCTAGCGACACAAGCTTGTTAACGCTTAGATCACGTTCAGGTGGCCAATGCGCAAAAGTAAGCGAACCCTGAAGATATTTTTTTAAATGTCTCTCTTTTCCAGATAATCGACAGAATTTAATTATGTTACTCAATTACTATATATTCTTTAAGTAAATCTTTTATTAACCCGTTGCACGAGATACTAAATTGGCAACTAGGTCCCACCCCTTTACAGTGAAACCGATGAAATGTAACCGCAATTTCTACTCCAACATCTTCTTTTCTCGCACTTTCAGACTGTGGAATTCCCTTCCGCATGATTGCTTCCCCGAAGGCTACAACCTCCAGGAGTTTAAATGTAAGGTCCATAGACACCTCCTAAAACACTAACTCGCACCCATTTCCTCCAATGCTCTCCCTATGTACATCCTAACTCGTCTATTACCCTCCCTCTGACATTTCCTATACCCAATCGCACTATGTAACCCCCTGCGCTATAGTGGCAGTGGACTGCCTTGCTTGGAGTGATATGATTAACAAAAATAACAACCATTTCTGATTTTTTTTCAAGCTGGAATAAAAATCATAATTAAAAATGTGAAAAATTAAGTGAACCTTTATACTTTTATTTTTCTTCTGTTTTACATGGTTGCTAGTGCGAATATTTTTGTGCACGTGTAAAAGTTAGAATGGTACGTGTTGATTTTTTCTGGGTTTTTTTTAAGCTTTGGATCCTGAAGTTAATCAATATAAATCATTGTGTATGTAAATGGATGCAGTCAAAGACTATAATTGAAATAAAGTATACAAGGATGAATAGAACTTCCTGAAGCATTACAAATCGCATAGTTGATTATATGACAAGTCTCTTCTTCCACGTGCGACAAATTACTTATAAATAAAAGACCTTTGATATGACTGCAAAGTTAACGAAAATAACTGAAAGATAAGCAACATGTTCGGCAATCAGAGGTGAATTCTACTATGACCCTTGAGGTTCTCAAATTAGAATTAATGTTCATACGTCTAAAGTACGAAAAAATCTGAACGATGGCGGTCTTTTTGGAAGAATGACTAGAAAAAAAGCACTCCTTACAGAATAGCACAAGCAAACGCGGCTCAAATCTTCCAACGCTCATATTAATATACTAAAAATATTCTGGCAACAATTTTATGGTTGAATGAGAACAGACTAAAGCGTTTGTAAAGAAACGATAGAGATTATGACTAGCAAGCTCCCAATATGGCTTTGGAAGGGAAGAATTTGATGCCAACAGTTAAACGTGTTGATGAGAGCATTATGTTTTGTGGTGCTTTGTAGTAGCTGTATCAGAAAAAACAGTACGCATTGGCGGGACAATTAACCTGCATGATAACAAGCACATTTAAGCTAAAGTATCCTGGAAATGGTTTGAAATTTGGATACAGGGTGGGGATGAATCTTCTAACAAGAATCCGAAAGATCAAAGCAAATCTACAAAAATGATTTCAAAAAAGGAAATTTCAAGTCCTGGTATGGTCTTGTCAAAATCCTGATTTAAACCCAATTGATAAATATGTGATATAAGTTTTTAAGAAATCAAAATATCCAAAAAACCCAGGTAATATCAAGCAGTTGTGTGAATTTTGCCAAAAAGAGGACTAGTCAAAAATGCAGAAATTTCTATATATAATATTACAGGAAATATCTGGTCTACGTCGTGACCTCAAAAAGAGGAGTCAACAAATATTAAGTGTAAGATTTCATTTAATATTGAATATCTTAATTTTTAATTTTTTTTTTCAGCCTAATAGTTCTTTTTTAAGTGTTCATAATTTGTTTAACAAAATTTTCCTTTGTGGATATAAAGTTTAGTAGTTGTTGATTATCTGAAAAAAAAGACATTTTTTTAAAATTGCATTTGTGGTTTCATTTACTTTTGCGCAGTACTTTATCCAGAAACGTTTTCCTAAGAGAAGAAAAAAATTTGAAAACAATGAATGGTGTCAATTATTAAGTAGCAGTTGCATAACCGATTTGAATCTCGTATGAAAAGAATCCGGAAGACGTAAATCAGAAAATCAATATTCTGGTCAAAATTTGAACTGTCGGTTGTTAAAAAGTAAAATAAGATTTCTCAAAGGATACGTTTATTCCAATGGACTAGAGGATAAATGAATGCATATTAAAGATCGGGGAACCGTCGGGTTTGTAGATATTGAAAATTGCAGCTATTACTTTGTCACATTATATACATTTCCAAAGACGACATTCACAACGGATGAAGCTAATATTGATCCATGCATAAACTAAAATTAGACAATAAAAATCATCCACAGAGATTAAGAGGAAGTGTTATTAAACCCACGTCATATATTCCTGGTATGATGTAATTAATAAAACCCGTGAGATAGTGTGTGTACAAATATTGCAACTGTAATATTTACAGAAAGTTAAATCGCCAAGACTAATTATAATTCTTTGTCGTTCACCTCACATTATTCCCGGCGGGAAAGGCATGAAAGAATCTTCATTCATCCATTGATAGTATTACAAGCTGGGTTAGCTTGTCTTGGTTGCAGTTCCTCTGAGAGAAAAAAAAATTTTAAATCCAAACTGAAAAACAATGACAGTAAACTTCATTGCATATTCTTTATAATTTTTCTCTTATAAAGTCTTATAAAATATTTGGGTAATAACCATCGGTATAATGAATACGTGTGTGATGAGTGTCTGGAAGGTCACTTCTAAACAGAACTGTTGTATACTCATAAATCGTTAGTTTAGTTTGCGAACCACAAGAAGTTCTTTATTCCAGAGTATTATTTTTATGAGAAACATTTTCTAAGCTCTTTGGGATTTAAAAAAATTATTAATTTTATTTATGTTGTTTTAATAAGGTTATGTCTGTGTCGATTTTTCCAGCTCCGGTGGATGACACGTCGAAACGGGACAAATATTATATCATAAAAAATCAAATGAAATTATTTGTTGCTTGAATATTTTCAACGAGATAAAGTTATTACTTAAATGTTGGTTTTAGATTTTCATTAGAAAATATCATGTTTAACCGAGATTGTATAACGTGCAATAATATTAAAAACAAATAGTAATGTTAAATGAATGCTTTTTTTTATTAGGTTAAAATATATTAGTGTACACAAACACATGCATAAATACACATATATATGTATATATATAAATATATGTTTTTATTAATATTTTGTTTACATATATGTTTAAAGCCAGAGTTTTACAGAGATAAATGACCAATGGGGAAACGTATTATCAGAAATAACTTTTATCATTCAAGAATGATCGATGACGTCTCTTTCAAGAACATTTACAAACTGAGGGAAAATTGTTCAAGCTGTTACCGAACATCTGAGCCGACATCCAACGCGAAATTGTAACAATAAAACTTTTTTTCATGACGTAGTGCAAATATGCACCAGAGAATGGCATAAAAATTTATACTCGACTGTAATCAGTGCATTTCTCGCAAAGCAAATATTCTCAGGAACTGGTTCGTAAATAGATAACACACTCAATGTTAGTGGGTATATCAATCTCCCTGTTTTCGTTCTGTTAAAAGGAATCCGTTATAAATACAGGATGTTAAATTTTAAGAAGGGATTACCAGAGAAAAACAATACAAATTGCGATTTACTTTGTCACTAGAAGATATATACTGTAATTTATAAATATCTTATGACATCGATTTACTGTTAATTATGCCAAAAAGAATTCATAATCACATTTAAATCATTAAATGTTTAAATTGTTCGTTCTGTTTTCTTAGAATATAAAATTGTTAAGAAATATTCGTTGAAAATAACTTTTTCATGGTTTAATTGAAAATAGGGCTTTTTTCAGTTTCAAATAACTTGTTTCTAAGATTCTCTTATTATTATTGAAGTCATGAATATTCAAATATATATCGAATTCTAGAGTAAGCACTAATTTAATATTTTCTCTAAAGAAAGTATAAAATATGAATACATAAGAAAATGAATAAAAATACAACGTAAATCAAGATCAGAAATATAACATTAACCCTATAATATATATGAAAAATGGCTTTTTCTTCCACCTTAAAATCTCAGTAACTTACATATATAATATATATTTCGAAAACAATACTTCATTATTAGTATATTTCTTCAACTTGAGAAGGATCAATAAAATTCATAAGGAGAATAATCAAGTGCATATTGGAAATGGTTATAAATGCCGGAAGATGTTGCAGCATCGTGAGAAGGAGACAAGACGTGTACAGCCAACAGAACTGTGAAAAATAAAAATAAAATACTAGACGCCAGCAATCGGATTAAGCTACTTGTCTCACCAATTAGCAAATGTCGATACAATCAGCAAGTAGCCGTGGGCTGTCGACGAGACAGCCTAAACTCGTCAGAACTTCCATGTCGTGTGCTGGCTCTGTTTCTTTGCAACTATTTAACTCTTCAATTATTCAACTATAAATTTGGGTGTATGCGCTCATTCTCAATGTTTTGCGGACGAATACACCAAATGTAACGTACAGTCCCATTCTTCGCCGCCTATCTTCGCCTCCTAGTAACCGAAAGATGTTCAGGCCCACCGTAATGCCGCATTCTTCGAACAGAACGCCGCTTCCGTGTATAACATTGGCTGTCCGTCCTTTTTCACTGGCTCATAAAACAAAGCCTGCCAGCAACAACAGCGATAGCACCGCTCGGTATTTGTCATATGTCCTACACAGTCCTCTATTTCCACTTCATCAAAATTATGCTTCTATATTTTATCATTGTATGCTCCTGGTTTGAGTTATCAAACCTTTTTATTAAACTTTAATACTTCGATTTGGACTACATTACCTCACAGATTTTTGGAATGATTTTTGACTTTGCGAACGACATTTGTGAGTACGATATTTTAAACCTCGTGTATTTATACCACAGTTTACTCTCGCCTCGATCAAAAATCTGGTGTAGGTGACAAGGCGAACCTCGCTGCCGAGCTTGAGAAGGACCTCCAATCCGTGGTGGATTGGGGTAAGAAATGGCCCGTAAAATTCAATTCTTCCAAAACGAAGCTGCTGTCAATTAACCACCACAGACAACCGCAACTCCCTCCCATTAACATGGAACAGGCTTGCCTCCCAGAGAGTAAATCACTACGCCTGCTTGGCCTGACACTCTCAGCGGACCTCAAGTGGAATGACTACGTCGAATCCATTGCTAAATCCGCAGCTATGAAAGTCGGCTCTCTGTGCAGCGCACGGAAATTCTTTCCGCCTGAATCTATCCTGCAATTATATAAATCCACCATCCACCCGCGTATTGAGTACTGCTGCCACATCTGGTCAGGTGCCCCTTCTATTCTCCTCTGGGTTCTTGACAAAATACAGCGAAAAATCTGTAATGCGATTGATACCGACTTGGCTGACCACCTGCCGTATCTCTCTCACCAGCGTGAGGTGGCTTCCCTGTGCATCTTCTATAAATACTTTCATGGCTTCTGCTCTGATGAACTTAAATCACTGGTGCCCCCTAGATGTGAATCTGCACGAGATACTAGATTGGCAACTAGGTCCCACCCCTTTACAGTGAAACCGATGAAATGCAACCTCAATTTCTACTCCAACAGCTTCTTTCCTCGCACTTCCCGCCTGTGGAATTCCCTACCGCATGCTTGCTTTCCCGACGGCTACAACCTCCAGGAGTTTAAATGTAAGGTCAATAGACACCTCCTAACACACTAACTCACACGCAATCTCTCTCCAAATGTACATCCTAAGTCGTCTATCACCCTCCTTCTGACATTTCCTATACCCAATCCCTCTATGTAACCCCCTGCGCTATGGTGGCAGTGGAATGTCTTGCTTGGGGTGACACGATTAAAAAAAAGTTGTGAGCTTATATTGTATATCTCTGTCTTCATTATAGTTCGTTAAAGGTTTTGTGGTCTTTTTACGTTAATTTTTGTGTATTTCGGGGAGAAGAAAAACGTTATGCTTCAGTTACCCCAGCCACCTTAACTGCCGGTGTAGAATAAAACTAGCGTAACAAATGACTGTATACTGTAAGCAAAGGGCGAAATATATGGGGACCCGCCGAAACAGAATTGGCTTGCATGGCGTACCTATCGAGATCTCCTTTATGTAGAGTAATTCTTCTCACAGTTTGGCTTCGTTTAGGTGTCTTGTGGTGAGTAAGGCGGGTGTTCCTATGGAGGATATTTAATTGAATGTGACCGTGGACCGTCCAAATATTTTAAAAGTGCCCTACAGTTTAGTTTTTCTGGGTAAAAAACTGTCGTAGTAGAGGGACGAAGACCACCTTGTTGGACGTCTGGAGCAGCAGGGCATTTTTCTAAAAATGTGTCCCGCAAGAAATCAAGAAATCTAATCCACCAAAATACCGACGGAGAAAAAGACAAATATGGAAGGTGAAAAAACAAATATGTAAGGTGAAAAAGATTTCGTCCAAGAGGCAAGTCCCGGTGAATGGACTGAGTGTGTGAAAAGGAGAAAGGCAGCTTCCCATTTTCTACAGCAGGACGTCCTTACAAATTGAACGTCAGCAAACAGGACCTCGTCAACAAAAGTAAAATAGCAGGATATACGGCAGCAACAAGTAGCACAATTACCCGAAAAGGATCACGGTATGAACTGTGAGGAAATGCAACCCGCGTTCCTTGTCTCTAAAAACAGAGTTGGAAGAAGCGGAAAAAGCTGTGATAAAAAGACAAAAAACGTTTGAAAGTAGATCGGGGAAAGACGGAACGGGTCCTGGTTACTGCCAAGGCCCATTCCGCCTCTGCGTCATCTGTGAAACTAAAAATAAATGGAAGGAGTCAATCTTCTTCTTCTGTACGAAGTCTTCTATCTCCCTTTTCTTAATTCTCTCCAAAACCTGAAAACCCTCCCACAAACCAGATAAAACCTCCTCCAGTCTATATAAACCCTCTCTTAAACCAGACCTTGAAAAAGAAAAGAAAACAAACAAAAAAAAGATAAACCATTTATAAGCACGGAAATATCTGTCAGATAGACAAACAAGCCCTAGAGAATGACCTTTCCTCGCAGAGAAAGCCCTCCTAATGCTTTTATTTCAATTAACGTTGGTAGACGACAAGTCGATCGAGTATCAAAACAATTTTCCAGACGTTCCCGCAGTGCTTATACTCTGGGATTTTTTGGATGGGGGCAGAGAAACGTTCCCCAAAATTAGGATGTCCCAAATATGGACAATGGTACTCAAAAACTTGCTTTTCTCTATGAAGGGAGGGTCCTGGTTATATTCCATCCCTCCTTATCTAGGACATCAAAAAATACTTTTCTTACGGACATCAGCGGTATTGTTGTAGACGGATGCAATACATCCGAAATTGGTACTGGCAATGTAGGACAATTCGTAGGGGTCCTGACAGTTACACTCAAAAATGTCTATCAAGTTATCCAGCTTGAATGCGAAGGGCCTGAAAGCTCGGGGTAAGGCTACCCGCCTGCTTCGTGGTCTCTTGTTCTTCAGGGAAGGGGTGGCTGCGATCCAGGAGACACGTTGTTTGCGAAATGGATGCTCGTCTGCTGTCTAGTAACATTATCTTCTATTCAGCATACGTGGATCATCAGGCCATATGTGTTTCCTCATATGTTAAACATACCCTGGGTCCATGTTGGCGCTGGTTGAACTTGGTCGATATTGCTGTGAATAGTAGTAGGTTTTGGATCGCTACGGTTTATGCGCCCAAAGAAAGGGACCAGCGTGTCTCGTTTACTGTCAGTTGGAACCATTCCTTTCATATTCTTCGTTTCTAGTCTTGGTGAGGAACTGGGATGCCGTCGTGGACTTCAAGCTACATAGAAGGCGGGGAGCTAGCGAGAGATCTAAGCTATGAATTGTACCTGAGGTTGTCGCACATCTTTGTAACGATTTTGACGGTGGATATCAAAAACAAGTTCCGGCAGGACTCCCTTCCTTGCCGGATCCTCCAGTGGTGTGATCACGCTGTTGAAAAATGTAAAGGGTGTTGGGAAGGGACTTGATAACAGGCCCATAACTCTCTTAGACTCAGAGGTAAAGATTTTATCCATGATTCAGACGGAGCGTTTGCAGTCAGTTGCCGATATTATGTTGGAACCTGAGCAGACTTGTGTTGTAAAGGGCCGAGCAATTCAAAGAAACCTACATCTGAGACACTCGATCATAGAGAGTGTTAAAGACGGCGAGCAGGCTGCGCTAAGCAATTTAGATGAGTGCAAGGAATTTGATAATGTAGTTCTATTTGTAGCTCAATTTTGGTCTAGGGTATGTATTTTTTATTAGGATAGATACGCTTCTAAGTGACCCTGAGACAAAATGTGATTGCATTGCTGATAAGTTTTGATGTTAATGTTGTCGTTTATTAATAAATATTTGTTGGAGACAAATTACAGCACAAACGTAATTTGGCATTATCCAACGACATTTCCATAAGATTATTCTACATATAAATTTATTTTGCAAATTAGTACATTTGTATTTGGAACAAGATGTTATACATAGGGGAAAGAGCTGATCAACACCGCCTCTCCTACTCTTAGCTAATTCATTCACTCTAAGAAAAAAACATAAAAACCATAGGAAATAATCATTTAAATACAATCTGAAGATATAACAAAATTCCGCATTTTCGCAGCAGTATTAATACGCTCATAAATAGGTGTGAAGTCAGGTAAGAATCCGCCTCACCTTCAGTAACCTTGTGTTGAGTGTTGTGATTATTCGATAGCTAATTTTGTGGGGGAATTTTCACGAATGTACTTTTGTGGGTGTCAGAGGCGATGTTTTGTGGTTGGTCGTGTTTTGGGAAGAAATTTCTGTTGATATCTATTTTAAATTTGTTGGACGGACTGGTGGTCATTGAACTTTTTGTTTAATGGGGTTTGCTTTAATTGGCGATAGTTCAGTTTTGTACAGGTTGTATTTGAGTATTATATATAATCATATGAGTTTTTACGGGTTGTTCCGATTTATGTAGTATTTATATTTGGATGATATTTTTGAAGTTTCGGCTAGTCTCTTTGTTTTAATGGTGTGACATTATCTCCCACGGTGATAGTTTCCCTTCTACCGCGGGAATACTTTCCTTTAGTTGGTTTAAAACAAAGGAGAGAGAAATTGATATTGGTGATATTATTAATGTTTTATTGCGTCACGCGATGTGAGCTTAGTAGGAAAACAATAATTTTAATACCATCAAGTGCTTCTAAAAACACGGGAGCATGAAATAAAGTTATTTTGGATAAATTTGGATTGGAGTAGATAGACTAAACTATCGCCCGGTTCACACTCCACCCACATCTATTGAACAGGTGAAGAGGCTCATCCCTTGTTTCCTGTTTAGGATGTGGTTTCCGGCTTTCTCTTTTCCATTCTTTTTACCCTTACGTAGCCCCCTGCGCATCAGTGGCGTTACCGCCTTGCTCGGGGTGATATGATTAAAAAAAATATATATACATTTCACGTCTTTCATGATTTTTGTCACTTTTCATGTTCAATATAGATTTCCCTTAGACTTGAAATGTTGATTCCGCTAATCTGAATACACGTTGACAAAACAAGTGTCAGAGTGATTTGATTAGGTCACCCGGTGGCCAAGGACACTGTTGAATAAAACAGTCTGAAATAACCCGACCTGATTCAGTTCGATTTGAGTTGGCAAAATCTCATTGGTCGAACTAAGACATCCGCAATCGAGTGGGCGGAGAACGATTATCATTGGCCGAAGACTGTGAGCCGGCCGTTTCCCCAGACAGGATCGAAATTGGTTATAAAAATAGATACTCGACAGGAAAAGTTCAGTCTGGCAGAGTTTTGTCAGTTGGGTGACAGTTTTTGAGTTACAGCTGCTAGCAGTCGAAATGTAGCGACTGGAGGAAAAATAGCCCCAGCCGGGGAGCCATAACCCACGGCTGGTCAACCACCATAGAACTTATGGCTAAAGAGTTAATTTCAAATGAAGCCTGCCACAAATTAACTCAGGGAGGTAATTTGGAATATTAATTTGGAATAATAGTGGTCCGTTGTTTCAAAAGACGCTCTGTAGTCCAGCTTTTGTGGCGACATCATCGGCCGGGATCCAGCGACAGCGACCAAACAAACCGTACGACCGGGTGGCAGTGTCACAACTGGGATCGTCACGACTGTCATCAAGAACGAGCGTCACATTGGAGAGACGGCCAGCCCGGCAAGAGACGTCATATCTCATATATATATATATTTTTTTTAATCATTTCACCCCGAGCAAGGCAGAAACGCCACTGATGTGCATGGGGTTACATAAATGTAAAAAGATAAATTAGAAAAGAGTGAGGTGTACAAGCTAGTTAGAAAGGAACAATACAAAGCTGAGAAAGCAGGTGCAATGACAGATACATGGGCGGAGAGAAAGTGAAGGTTTTACAGGGGTGAGGAGAGAGCTAGAGTCCAGTGGTTAGTAGATGAGTATTAACTTTGCATTTAAATTTCTGGAGGTTGTAGCCGTCAGGAAAGCAAGAATACGGGAGTGAGTTCCACAGGCGGGAAGTGCGAGAGTGGAAGCTGCAGGAGTAGAATTGTCGTCTGCATTTGGATAACCTGACTGTGAATGGGTGGGACCCAGTTGCCAGTCTGGTTGCACGGGTAAACACCTGTTGGGGAGGCATCAGTGACTTAAGCTCATCCGAGCAGAAGCCATGAAAGTACTTATAGAAGAGACAGAGGGAGGCCACATTTCGACGATGGGAAAGTGGCTGCAGTCGAGTCGCCAGATCAGTCCCTATCACATTAGAGACTCTCCTTTGGAGCTTGTCAATAACACTGAGGAGAACGGCAGGGGCACCTGACCATAAATGGCAGCAGTACTCCATGCACGGACGGATGGTTGACTTGTATATATGCAGGATGGATTCAGGTGGAAAAAACATCCTGGATCGACATAGTGACCCAATCTTCTTAGCAGTAGATTTTGCTATGGATTCAATATAGTGGTTCGATTTGAGGTCTGAGGACAGGGTAAGTCCGGTACAGAGTTACAATGGCATCAACTCCTCGATGAATGTTCTGTATTTGATTTTGTTGCAGAGTGCATAAGGCATGCCTCTAACATCACTGAACTAATCCTTAAAGAACACAGAGTTTATGGCCTGTGATCTACCCGAACACGAAACTGTTGTTCGAGCTCTCTGTCTTCTAGCAGAAAAAAAAACTCATTCGGAGCTCGTTCTATAAACTGGAATTTGACTAAAAAAACAGATAAATTCTCTGCTTTCGAACAGATTTCGAAGTATTCGAGATTCCCGGCTGAGAAGAATAAACAGGCTTCGTAACCAATCGTGCGTATGCGAGGGTTGAGTAAATTTTTACTACTGAGGCAAGATGCGACATAAGGGAAGTTTTAATGTGGGGTTTACGAGCCCGCACACATGGGCAAAAATTACCCACGTCCCGCATACGCAGGATCGGATACTTGACTACTTTCCCCGACTGGGATTCAGACCTATACTTGATTGAGTTCCTCCCCGTTCGAAGAAAGAGTGTCCACCAAATCGAGTTCGTGCGAAACTCTGGGTATTTAACTGATCGTCCCGGCTGTGGCGAGGTGCGACACAATGACATTTTTTAATGCGGGAATCATCGATCGCGTAAGCTCGGGAACCCTCGTAACCGGTATCGGTTTCTAGTCTATTTTTCATCAGTCGAGCCTCTGAACGTAGGCATAGCATTGTCTGTATTGCACATTACCAAAAGACAAAGAGTCCCCTCAGCTCGAATTCTTGCATAGCTCTGAGCATTAACCCGAAATCTCTTACACTAAGACCAGATGTGACAAAGACGGGTTTTACGGGAGGAAGTGAAGATCTAAATTTGCCTGTACCACGCGTATGCAGGAACGGGCATTAAGCCTGTATTTTTTCTCATCCGATTCTCTATTTGTAGACGGAGTTACGACTAAATCTAACTCTGCCTAAAGACAGAAATCTTGTCCTTCACGGGGAGAAACACGAGCACGGACACTAAAAATTTGCTAAAAAAATTGGTTTTAAATTTATTATTTCAACATGAAGAAATTATTTTACATAACAACTGGAACGTGATCAAAAGAAGTGAATGAGTAATGTTGGGTATCATCTCTTCTAACACTAACTTAGCTGGTCAAAATGACAGACCCGAACATTTTAACAATATTGTTTATAACAAAATGAAATTATACATATAATTCATTCATAATTCACACTATAGTCAAATATTGTATCAAATGCTAGAAATGTTCTCTACTACGCATATGTGAGGAATCCGTAATGATAAACTTTTAAAACATTTTTATTTTTAATATAGTGTTAGTGTTAAAATTCACCTTTCAAAAATCTCAAATGTTGCTGATGTATCAATTGACTTGACGAAAATTATAAAGTGTTGAATAATCATTAAGTCTTTCACTAAAACAAACGCTTGAAATTTGTGTAAGTCATCATGCAACTACCTGATAACTGAAAATGTTGTTACCTTCCGTGTAGGAGAGCGAGAATTAAAAAAACGGCAAAAATAGCGTTTGTGAGCATACATACTCCGGTTAAGTTAGAATGTGTGAATGGAATTAAAACAATAATCTCACTTAAAACGGGTATGTTGCTATAATTCACTATGGTGAACAACAATCCTAAAACCTAACAATATTGGGCGATTGATGCCTCATCGTTATCGAGATATTTCATACCGGATAACCAAGGTTATAAAGAGCAAAGCTTTGTAATAATTTGTGCAACTTTCTAACGCCAACAAGGCCTTTTCTGTTTTTATTCTTCCCAAATTTGCTGTTACGTGAACATCCAATCTACAGAATCTTAATGCACAGCATACCTAGACCTCTTTTAGCAGAATAGAGTTAATAGATATCTCATGGACTTGACCCTCAACAGTATCTTTAAAAAAACTGGAATTAATCTAAGTAGTTAGGAAAACAGAAGTGATATAACATAGAATTGGTAAAGAAGGATGTGGTAGATATGTGAAGGACAATCTACAGCCATCTGTTTAACATAAGTCTCCTCCCGCCAGACTAGACCGCAGGCACAGTGATACCAGCCTTACTCCTGACATTAGGCCAGTACTTATCCGGTTGGAAGTCAAATGTATTTCCGAATCCATTCGTCTACCTAAAGGACCCGGGATGAGAAACAACCTTCTACAGAAAAGAATACAAGCCGATTTATGGTGATTTATTCTGACGCCAACTACCACCTCATACCATCAGATTTCTTCGCCAACTTGCTAGCTACAAGTAAAGACATAATGTTTGCATAGGCAGCGTTCCAGGCAGAGGTGGTGGAATTGGGTGGCGTCATATCGCGTTGAATCGGATTCAAATTGAGACTCTGAAGGAACGGTTCCAAAGCATAAATTTACGTAAAATGGAGCGCGTTAATACGAATGGTCTAGAACTTACTCATTTAACTAGTTGGATTTATTTTGAATTTTAAATTTACTTTATAATGTTACATTTCATATATAAAAATCTCGTAATTGCGGTCCGAAATACTCTCATGGAATAATATGAAATAAATAAATTTACTCAAGAAGAATATTGTATTTTGCTAATAGAAAATTGATTTCCTGAGTTTACTGGGATAAAACTAATCAAAAACTAATTAAAATGACATGACTAATTATCATTCATTTTTAAATTGATAAATTTACTAATCTAAAAGATACAAGCATATTATACAGCTAATCAAGAAGAATATGGCAAAACGGAAAACATTGCAAGCAGAATTCTTACAAGAGTAACTTTTGTTCTGTGTAGAATAAGTTTTCATGAAAGACAGAGATGTGAGATACAAGTTAAAATAATGGCCGAAATTTATTTGTACATGAGTAAATTATAAATGAATATATTTAGTAAATATTTACGTATATATTTTACTGGGTCCTGTAGAATTTGCTAGTACGAAGAACAGCTTCTTTCTTCTGTTACCAAATTTGTATGCGTAATATATATGAGCAAATTGGGCACTCAAATGTTCCTCTTAGCAGTTTCTTCATGGTGTAATTGGGCATAATATTGATTCACTAAATGTCACGCGATGGCTCAACGCATAGATACAACTGAATTCCTGCTTTTACTATTACATAGAATTTTAAGATCGATATTTTAATATAATATTGTTAAATTTTCGAAATAATTCGTCAATATACTTTAGATATTTTGGAATTTGGTTGATATGAGAGACATTTATAATTCTTTTTTTTAAAGAAGAATTGTTCCAATATATGTAACACTTATTAGCACACTAATTAGTTAATATAAATATTAATTGTAATAATATACATGTGATCATATAATATAAATATTATATTAAGTCTTACATTGTATGTTCATGGTGATGTTCTCTATTTCATCAATTGCTAGGAAGATTTATATATTAAACTGCCAAGAAATTCTACGTAATATCAAACCAAGCAAAGTAGAACATATAAAGACATTCTATAGATAGAATAGACCTTGCATAATATTTGTGGCAAATCTCAATTATCTTGAAAAGATAATTCTCACACTTGTCTAAAAGAAGTATCTTAATGATTTTGGAGTCAAATCTGTTATGCCTAATTTTGGATAACATTGAAATGGAGATTGAATGCATTATCTTTATAAAATCATTTAAAATCATTATTTCTCTTCTTTATACTGAACGCGCGAACATACTTTTTAATCTCTTTTAAATATTTTGCATATATATATATATATATATATATATATATATATATATATATATTCTAAATATATACTGTTAAATATAAGTAAAACCAACAACTTTTACTACAACCACATTCTCCCGTAGACTTACATGTCTCCTTTCTGATCAGAGTACAATTAAACAACATTTCTCAGAAAAAACAAACATGTAGGTAATATCAGACAGATTTTGGTCAACAATACAATAATCCTTACTCATACACACAGTAAAAAGAACCTTAAGATATTGGAAACCATCTACATTAAATCTAAATAACCCAAATTTAATAAAATCACTTTTAAATCTGGTCATAACACATTACATTGCATTTGAATACATGGTTCTGTTGTCATTTTGCTCTATCACGCGGTGTGACGTCATAGAACCGCATTGCAAATTTGCGAACTGCGTTTGTTATTTTTGGTAACGATTGCCGTTGCCTAGCGGAGTTTTATTTCAACACAAAATAAAATCGTCGCTGATGGTAGATGTTATTGTGTTACCGTTTTAATAATCTCTCTGAAGATCACTCATGTAAGCCGAAATCTTAGAACCACATCAATAAAAAATTATCCAAATGTTGGAGAATTTTTGTCTTTATTTTCAACTGAAATTCAAGCCACAATACGGCTTAGAACGGCTCATGATTAAACATAATCGACATTCGATGTCTCTTATATTTAACAGTATACGTTTAGAAAATTATTTGCTGCCTCGATACACACTATATATATATATATATATATATATATATATATATATATATATATATAAATCCGATTACAAAGATGAAAATGATGACATTCGAAAATACACCTTAACATTCCTCCTTGAAATCTTTCTTCTTAAAAGTCTAGTAGCCAATTAAATTTCGCATATTTTCAGATTGATATGTTAAGAGTAGGTTACAGAAGTGTGTATAAAACTCATGTTTAATGCCGGTTTAGTTTATGGAAAGGTTTAAATAACTCCCAAATCTATTTGCTAGATGTGACGTCATTGATACGGCATTTCTAATATGTTGAATTGTAAAATACATACATACTGATTATAAAAATGAACAGACGACAACTAAGGTTACACAGTTGATTTTATATTATGTACGCAAAATTATCAATGTTTCGTTGATATTTTGACTAAGACTCGCATAAAACTATTCAATGCAACTTTCTGATAGGTAGCTTTAATCTGGATAATAAAGGTTCTGATTTTTTATTGCAACGTCCATCAAATTCATCTGAAGTGAACTGAATATCAATTTCACAAAATATCTTGTAGGTCGATCTGATAAACGGTTAGATCTTATAGCGTTCATGATAAAACTGTACGCGAAAGCTCTATAATATATAGTAAAATTCTTTGTAAATATTTTGGCCGTCATCAGATATATTTACATTGGTTACGAGTCTATATTTTACATTTGATTTGAAATTAAATCAATGTAAACCTTTTCATGATGAAGAAAATAAATGTATTAAAATGTAAAATATGGAGGGAAATAATGTTAATAAATACATTTTTCGGTTTCAAAATCTCGGATATGGAGCAAATTTCATTCCACAAATTTCGTCCCGTATAAAAAGGTTTTAACCTCTACAATACATTTCTCATTGGTCTTTTGCCATCTGTAACAAAGGAATACTTTCCAACAGATGTTATTATAAAGATCTGCTGATCTCTATTTTAAGATTAGGATCTACAAAACCCAGGAATAATGTTGCAGCAAAATAATAAAGAAAATCATCAAATTCTGACCATGTCCAGATAATGAACGATCACATTCTTTTTAAATTAACCGTTTTGCATTCATTTTCAAAATATATCTTACTTAATTTAAATACTCGCTATTTGTCATTTAAATATGTGCAAACGTTTAATTGGAATACAAGCATTATTTTAAATACAAGTATCATTAAATTGTTTTTTTTTGTTTTTTGTTTTTTTCCAAATTCATCAGATGAAGTAAGTAATTCATCAGTTAGGTTTGAAAACCTTTAGAGGAAATTGTTACTCTAATTCTAAAATATGCCAAGCAACATTTTTGACCATTTTCTATTTTACTCCCTTCTTCCAATGCTAATTATTTTTAATGATTCACTTATGGTTGATTTGAAGTGAGGTATATTGATTATTTAATACTGAATATATATTTATGAAACTAATTTCTAAATATACTTTTTAAATGTAATGATATTTTTCTTCAGCCAGAATACGACTATGACGGATGTTTTGTTACATTTTGTCATATTTTTCTGAACACCAATATATCGAAGCCTAAGTCGATTATCTTATTTCTAGGTATTATTTATTAATCTTTTATTCTATTTTTGAGAAGCTTTTAACCCCAGTAACCTTTTGTTAACTTGTGATGTTGCATATAAAGTCCTTTTATCTCTTGAAGAATTTTCAAGATTTATTTCAAGAATATATTTCAAAGCACTGCTAAATATTTTTTTATGAGAAGTAATCAGGTAGTCCGGGATTTTGTCATCTTTACAGTCTCTGCAATTTTTAAGAAATAATTTTTTTATGAGATCTATGAGACGCGTTAATATTACATCATTTTCAAAGTATGGAATAACGTATGATCTATACTTTTATCTTGTTTTAATCTCATTTTATAAGACATTAACATTTTCCATCGTATTTGCTCTTTCAATGTGTAATTAATTTCAGAAATATTTTTAGTATGCTGTAATTTTTAAATAGAAATACAGGTATTGAGTTTTCTGTAAAATTAAAAGTTACGGAGACAACCATCTCTAAATAATTTGTGCATTGCAGCCGATTCCTTATTTTATAGTTGATATTCTATTATTAGAAATTCGAGATATATGGTTAAGATGCAATATTTTACGGAGTTTTGAAATGAATTCCTACATCATTATTACATTAACTCCAAACTTACTATTGAATATGTTTAAATGCTTTTATATTGTTTAAATGCTTTTATATTTTAACAGCCTTTTAGTTTCAGTGGTCAAGCCGAAGTTTTGAATGCCAGATTCGAGATGTAAAATTTTTGTGTGATACCCAATTATTCAAAAAATACTTATTAAATATTAAAATGAACTTATTGTGAGAGAGACTAGGTTTTTTATATTTTTCGCAACTTTTCGCTATAGCGGGTGATCATCATTACTTTTTCCGAAAGAGGCGTGCATTTAGTGTCTGTTCACTATATTATTAATTTTGAAAACTGTATTCTAATAAAACCAACCAAACAATAAAGGAAAGGCGCCAAATATTCTACAGAAATGTACCATTAAATGATCCACTGTACTTTATTTAATATTCATTGAATACTAGATGCTGATATTCAAGAAATGGAAATTTTACAATTGATCAACATTTCAGAGCAAATATTTTTGGCACCATCTTCTCTACCGAATTCTTCATCTTGAATTCTAATCAGTGTATTTTATGCATTAAATACTGCGTCGTGTCGTTAATGTTGCCATATTATGACGTCTTTGGATAATCATAAAGATTACATAAAATTTTGATGTGGAAACTTACTTATCCACCAAATAAAATTTGCCTAAGTTATACTGAAAATAAAATAATTTCATTCTCATAGTACCAGAGCAATCGTTTGAAATAAGAACAAAACATTTTAATAAAAAGGCTCTTTCATTAAACGATTTCAGAATATATATATATATATATATATATATATATATATATATATATATATATATATTCTGAAATCGTTTAAGCTCTCACACCCTGATTGAGCGCTCTGGAAGACTGGTAGACTTTGAAAAACAGTAGCTACTCTAGCATATTTTTTTTTTTTTTTATAAGCGTTTCACCCCGAGCAAGGCATGTCACTGCCACTACTGTGCAGGGGGCTACGTAGAGAGGAGAAAGGCTGGTTAAATATAGGACATAACAGAGGGTGGGTGATAGACGGGTGAGGATACCGAGAATGAGGGTTGGGTAGATGAGAGTGTTGTGAGAATAGTTGGGAGTTAGTGTGATAGGAGGTGTCTATTGACCCTACATTTAAACACCTGGAGATTGTAACTGTCGGGAAAGCAGACTTGTGGAAGGGAGTTCCACAGGCGGGAAGCGCGAGAAAAGAAGCTGTTGGAGTAGAATTTACGGTTACATCTTATTTGTTTAACTGTAAAAGGGTGGGACCTAGTTGCTAATCTAGTATCTCGTGTAAATTCGTGCTTGGGCGGCACCAGTGATCTAAGCTCATCGGAGCAGAAGCCATGAAAGTACTTGTAGAAGAGGCACAGGGAAGCTACATCACGCCGGTGTGAGAGCGGCTGCAGCCGGTCTGCCAAGTTAGTAACAACCACGTTACAGATCCTCCTTTGTATTTTGTCAAGAAGCCCAAGGAGAGCAGCAGTGGCACCCGACCAGATATGGCAGCAATATTCAATACAAGGGGGAATGGTAGATTTGTATAATTGCAGAATAGATTCAGGTGGGAAAAATTTCCGGGCCCTGCACAGAGAGCCGACTTTCATAGCAGCAGATTTGGCAATGGATTCAATATAGTCATTCCATTTGAGGTCCGCCGAGAGTGTAAGGCCAAGGAGGCGTAGTATTTTACTCTCTGGGAGGCTAGCCTGTCCCATGCTAATGGGAGGTAGATGGGATAGTCTATGGTGGTTAGTTGATAACAGCTTTGTTTTGGAGGCATTGAAATTTACCAACCATTTCCTACCCCAGGTCACTACGGATTGGAGGTCCCTTTCCAGTGCGGCAGCGAGGTTCACTTTGTCGTCCAGACCTGGTTTCTGATCGATGCGGGAGTAGATTGTTGTGTCGTCGGCATACATGCCAACTTGGGATCTAATGGTGTCGGGGAGATCATTAATGTAGATCAGAAATAGCGTGGGACCTAGGATAGAACCTTGAGGGACGCCCGCGTTCGTCTGGTAGTTTTGGGAGGCATGCCCATTTAATACCACCTTTAATGTGCGGTTAGAGAGGAAGGACTGGATGAGGTCAGACAGATGTCCAGTTATCCCATAGCTCCGCAGTTTGCACAAGAGGCCAGCATGCCAGACCCTGTCGAATGCTTTGGAGATATCCAAACGCATCGCTCATTCCATAATGAATTAGAGCACTCTGGCTAATGGGCGTGTATTATGATAATGTATACACTAAAAAAGTCTGCCTTCGTCTACCGATCGCCCATAGCCCAGAGGTAGAATCACCGACTGACGCAAATTCGGTCGGATTTCAATCCTGGGTTAAAAGCAATCGGAGTCTAACCGTACTGATGAGCTGTGATACAGGGAAACAGACCAGTCTGCGGATGACTATATATATATATATATATATATATATATATATATATGATGAAAATGCCTGGCTAATCATTCATAATACACTATTGTCTGTGCACTGTCTTTTGTCATTATAAAAGCTTCATATAAGAAATAGCTTTATATTTGCACTCGTCATTTTAATATAGAATCATGGCTAGCCGTGGCATAAATGGCGACTTGTATAGCAATGAATGTATTTAACACAATTGAAGTTAATGACAATAAGGGATCTGTAACTGGATATGAAATGGTCTGGCTCGGCAGTTGTCACAGGGTGCCGCAGTTTGGACTCATGCTACTGTGTGCAAACCAATCAACATTGGGAGTTGGAATGTGCGTACCTTACTTGATATTGTAGCAAATCTACAGCAAGTTAAAAGAAGATCTGCACTGGTTACTAAAGAGGTTCAACCATATAATATGGATGTTGCGGGTCACAGGGAAACTAAATTTCTTAGTGCGTGTTATTTCATGGGGATATCTGATAGCTATACGCTTTTTCTGGAATGCTATAAGGAAGGATAAGGGAAAATCTGGTGTTGCTCTTACGATGACAAAGATCTTCCCACAGGTGTCAATGGTATAGTTTTCACTATGAAGGTTCGTCTAGCATATGGAATGCATGCAACCTTCATTGGAGTTTATGCACCAACAATAGATTGCACAGATGAAGCAAAGCAAGCGTTTTCTGACAAACTAAATCCTCTTGTTAGGAAAGCACCTGTTGCAGATATTTTCATTTTTTGGATATTTTAATGCACGAGTGTTACGTGACGGCAAGACATGGAACGATATTGGTAAGCATGGTGTTGGAGCGTTCAACAGCAATTTATTGCTGCAAATATGCACGGAAATGTTCTTGTTTATTGACAGCGCAATTTTGCATCAAAGGGACAAATATGACACAATATGGCTGTATTCTAGATCAAAACAGTGTCAAATGAATAATTTCTTTATGCGCCGCCGCCACGTATCGGAACTATGTAATGTTCGTGTAATGTTGGACAGATCACTAGCAAGAGTCAAGTGTATTGTTCGTAAAATGGAAAAGCAGGGAGGTGTAAAACTTCCAAATAGACTGAATATTGCTTGTCTACAAGATTTTGAGATCAAACATAATCTAATTGATAAAATGGATGCTTTAGTGAGTGAAAATAACTGGATTACTTTCAAAAAGACAGTTTATAAGGACTATGCTGATGTTGTTGGGATTACTAATAGGAAGCATCAGGACTTGTTTCATCATAGTGACAATCACATAAAAAGACCCTTGGACGAGAAAAATAAACTCCAATCTGCATTGCGTCATAGAGATTTACCTGAAGCTAAATGAAGCTAAGTTAAAATCAGTAAAATCTGGTATGCCGCAAAAAATTGCGTGTGATGAAGTACGAATTGCCAAGTGGTAAAGCTAATGCAATACAGTAACGCCATGTACAACCTACTTCATGAAATATACGGGCCGCTTACTTCAGCAGTTGCTACTATTCACTAGTTACTAATCTACAAACTAAGAATATAGAAGACCTTCTTCGGGATCCCGATGATATTCTATTTAGATGGCAGGAACGAGCTTCTCAATAGGCACTCAGAGTTTAATGTTAAATAATTCTCGTGAAACCTCCAACGTTTGAAGAATTTAAAAATACTGTCAAAAAGTTTAATAATGGAAAGACACCTGGAATGAATAGTCTATAAATGTGAATAGGAAAACATTTGCATCACCTTCATTCGTTGTTGCGAGATGCCCGAAACAATAACAATATTACAGATGACTAGAGGGATGATGTCATGGTTGTTCTGAATAAGGGCAGAGTGGGACAGAGATGACTGTAAAATTTATGATGGTATGTCGTTGTTGTATGCTGTCGGCTAAGTTATTTTTACAGATCGCTTGTTGATGAAGCTCTTCTGGACTCACAGTTAGACTTTAGAGCTGGACGCGGTACTGTAGATATGATCTTCACAGCCAGATAACTGCAGAAAAAGTGTTTCAAATCAAAATATGAATCTCTATCAGGTATTTGTTGATTTGACAAATGCATTTGACATCGTTAAGATAAGGGATATGTGGAATATTTTATAGAGGCTGGTGTGTCCGGGAAAGTCTGTTTCCATTCTGCTTTTGTTTCATGACGATATGAACGTTGGTGAAATGATTTCTGAGGCGAAGATGGTTGAGAATAGATTGAAACAAGGTGTCACTTTCCTCTATACTCGGCTATCATTTTTGAACAGACCTTTCAATACTGCAAGATTTGTATTTACATTCAACGGAAGTTTTACTTGTTGCTGATCAAAGATTCACTATATGCAGATGACAGTGATATTTCATCTCACAACATTTCTTGTTTGTAATATCTGATGCATGCACTGCATTAGCTGTGGCTATCAGTTTGAAAAAAGAAACGGTGGTCATGTACCAGCTAGCTCAAGGGAATCCATATCGAGATCCAAACATTTTTGTCTATGGAAAAAGGTTGAAGGTTGTTTGGGTATCTTGGGTGCACGTTGAGCATGTCCTCTGATCTTGATGTTGAAATATCAAACTGCATACAGAAAACAAATTACGAATTTGGAAAAATTAATAAACATTTGTGGTCTCAGCAAGGTATGATGTTGAGTACAAAGCTGAAGATATATCAGTCTTGTGTTCTTACAACACTTCTTTACGCTTGCGAGACGTGGGTGGCCTACAGTAGACAGATGAAAAAGTTTAAGAGGTTCCACCAGTACTTCTTATGTCGTATCCTCGGCATTACCTGGTCAATGTTTGTTAGTGATATAGATGTGCTAGAAAGGTGCGGCTGCGGTACTGTTGAATGCCTAATACTAAAATATCTTCTTCGTTGGGAAGGTCACCTTTCAGAATGAATGACCGCTGCATGCCAAAACAACTGGTTTATGACGAGTTGCAAACAGGGAAGAGGAATACTGGAAAACCTAAGATGCCGTGCTCTGAAGAAAGGGAACATTCTTTTTGAACACTGGGAAGAATGTTCATTTGATCGCAGTAATTAGAAGAAAGCTGTCACTAGTGAAAGTTTTGACTTCAGAGACGAGAGGAAGAGGCACGTAAATTCTTTAAAGAGTTATACTCAAGGGACTTCCGTTGGGATTCCTGAATATATTCACAGGCAGCTTGATCTGACATGTACAGATTTTGGTAGAGTGTGAATGACGATGGCTGTTCTAAAGTGCCACTTTAGAGTGAACTAACACAAAGTCCTATCAAAGTCCAAACTCTATCAAAGTCCTACTCACTGTTTCATTTAAAGGTGCTGGAGTCCATGTATATTAGATCACGAAGGCGTTCTCTCTGTAAACAGAAAGAATGCCTTTTGGGTCTGAGTGCGATTGGGCTCTAGTTATCCTCAATTCTCATTTCATCTTTTAGTTCATGTCAAGAAAACTATTTTAATTTTAGTATGTCATCTAAATTCTGATTATGCTTAGCTATTATTAGATTTTTGCACTGTTCAAATATTTAAAACGGAGGTAGAGGCCCGAATTTATCCAAGGTTTGGATAAATTATTACAAATGAAGGTACGAATACGGAGATTAAAATTTCACGGTCAATTTCCTATATCATGTAATACTAAGCATGCTTGTCCCTCCAATATTGTTTTTCGAATTAAGAATTTGAAATTTCATTATGGTTTAAAGGTGAGAAAATTTTTATGCAAGATTCTTTTGAAATTAAAAAAAATCTTAATTATCAATTTTAATCACACGAACCAATGGAGAATGTGTATATCAAACCTCTACTTTTTTGCTCGGATTCAGTTTTCCCGGTTAGTTGCTTACACACACATACTTTTAAAAAATGATCTGTGTCAAACGAAACTAAATTAGATCATTTAGCTCTTATGAGCCTTCCTAGTTAGATATTAATATTCTTGCCCATGGTCTGGATTTTTGTGATCCGTTGCTAATGCCAGAGTTTGAGGTTATTTTTGCACAAGCTCAGAGACTGACGCCTCGTTCTGCTGAATTTTTGAGTGATCTTACGTCAAAACTTAAGTATTATACCTATTCCTTTGCTAGTTCCTCTGTTTTCTATACAGAGTCAAAATAAGGTGAACAGCACCGCTGGATAGTTAAAAACTTAAGAAAGAATCACAATCTTGTGGTTACGAAACCTGATAAAGGTGCCGGTGTAGTGTTACTGGATCATTCACATTATGTATCTAAGATGCTTAATATTTTAAATGATAATCTAAATCTATGAAATTAGGTCCAGTTGAGACCCATGAGAGTTTATTGAAGCAAAATTTCAAAGAAAACTATTAAAGTATGTTAAAAGTGGATTATTAACTTCTGATATCACAGAATTAATTAGGCCCACTGGGTCGATTTGTCCCCTTTTATATGGGTTACCTAAAGTCCGGAAGAATGGTGTCCAATTACGACCCATATTATCTATGCGTCTACCCAGCATAAGGTCTCTAGGTGGCTCTCTAAAGTGCTACAGCCTGTTTTATCGCATTTTAGTAGATTTTGTATTAAAGATTCATTTTAATTTGTGGAAGCTATACATTTTTTTCTGCCAGTAGTGGTTTCATGTGTTCGTTTGACATTTGCTCTCTATTCATTTGCGTTCCTTTATTTGAGACAGAACAGATATGGTGTGAGATTTCGTGCCGTTCCTCTTTTCCGGAGAGCGTATTTGTTGATTTGATGAAGTTCGCCACCTCGTCTGTCGAATTTAGTTTCAATGATATTATCTATCGACAAATTGACGGGGTTGCGATGAATTCTCCTTTGGGTCCATCACTGGCTAATCTTTTTGTTGGTTATTGCGAAACTTTTCTCGCAATGATCATCCTCTAATGTATTATCGATATGTTGATGATACTTTTCGTCTTTTTAACAATGAGGACGAAGCTGGCACTTTTCTCACTCTATTAAATTCTGTTCATCCGTCTTTACAATTTACCGTTGAAATGGAGTCAAATTGCTGTCTTTCTTTTCTGGATGTTTTTGTCCATATGAAGAGTATGGGCTTTTTGACTTCTGTATTTAAAAAGGATACTTTTTCTGGACTATATACACGTTTGGATTCATTTTGCACACGCCAACGTAAAGTTAATTTAATTAAAACTTTGACTTATAGGGCTTTAAAAAGTTCTTCCATTTCCTTTATACACGGTGATATGGACTTTATTAAGATGACACTTTCCACAAATAGATATCATTTGCACATTTTGGATTCTATTATGCGTCATGTCACCAATAATTTTTCTAAGGCTAAGTCACATGTAGTTAAAAAATGTTCAATTTATTTAAGACTACCTTATGTAGGAACAGATAGTAAGGTTTTAGCTAGACGGATTTCGCAGTCTGTTGGCTAATGTTATTTTTCTACCAATGTTCGTATAATATTTTTTACACGGCAAATTCTTTCCTCCATTTGTAAAGATGTTTTACCTCCACTTCATATTAATTCTGTAGTTTATAAATTTCCTTGTGGTTGCAGATGCGACTACATAGATAGAACATCTCAGCGTCTGGATAAAAAAGTATGATGATTTCATCTTTTAGTTCACGTTATGAAAATCCCAGAAATAAAAACTTGATGAGAAAATAAAAACTTGATGAGCTCTTGGCGAAATCGGTTGTTCTATTTGTTTTTAGTATGACATCAAAATTCCGATTACTCCTAGCTATTATATATGTATGTGTAATCTGCAATCACAGCTCATCAGTGTCGCTAGATATCCACTTGCCTCCAGCCGGGATCGAAACTCGACCAATTTAGTGTCAGTCAGAGTTGCTAACCCCTAAGCAATAGGCACATAGAATCAGAGAAGATAAATTTTAGCGTGATATATATAAACGCCAGTCAGCGAAAGAACTCAATCCATTGCTAAAGTATTATGCATATATCACCGAAGTGGTAACTGTTTTTTTCAAATTTTTCTCTCTCGAGTGTTCAATTGTAATGAGAGCATAATATTTGCTGCCTAACACACACACACACACACACACACACACACACACACACACACACACACACACACACACACACACACATATATATATATATATATGCATATATGTATATATATATGTGTGTGTGTGTGTGCGTGTGTGTGTGTGTGTATGTGTGTGTGTGTGTGTTAAGGCAGCAAATATTATGCTCTATTATGTGTTATATATATATATATATATATATATATATATATATATATATATATATATATGTAAAAATAATTACCACGACAATGATTACTGTTACCATAAATTTGTCTTCGCAATTCACCACTGATGATTATCTCGGAGGATATCGAAAGTACTTTGTTAAACAAGAACTATGGCGAATTCCTTGATTAAAGTTCACTTCACAACAAGATAGTAATTTGAAAAATAAAACGGATTATTTTAAAATAAATCAACATAATATGCCTATATTATTTAACGAAAGGCTTGAATGAAAAAATGCTCTATAAATTTACATATTCTGCATTAAATAAAACAACAGCTCCCAAATATTCTAACACTTTGCAATTTAAACGTAACGTTATCGGCAAATCATCATCACTAATGTCTGTTTAAAATATCTCAGTAGAAAAGCACATGATAACTGCAGCAAAAAAAAAAAACTCTCAATAACTCCTGAACCGTCTTAAGGTATTCTTCATAGAATTGCACAAAATTGCCAGTAATCTGAAATTGAACATCGTCTGAACATTGAAAAACAACTTAATACGCTATTTAAGGAATATTCCATCTCCTAAATAAAAAAAACTTTATAAACATATCTAACTATGAATTAACAACACTAAAATAATTGCTAAACCTTGGACCTAATTGCCATCTTTACAGACAATGCAATGAATCGAACAAAAAAAAAAGACTTATATTGAAATGTTATAACAAAGTATACAAATCTTAAATAACAACAGCTAATTAAAACACTTCCAGTTGATGCATTAAAAAGAAAGACATAAAGATGGGGAAAATCACGTCCACACTATAAACAAATCAATTTAAAATGGCTACCAAGGAACTACAAAACCATACTCAGATAATTATCGAAATAGCGAATAAAAACAATATTTTTCTTGAATTAAGCAAATAAATTCATAATTTAAAAATACAGTACATACTCGACGAGCATACCAAATTTTAAAACGTCAAAAAAATGAAATCAAAATTAAAACTTAATGAACTGTTCATAGCCAACAACGCATAACGCTTCCGCGTTGATTTGATTGTGATCAGTTTGTTAATTTTAATTTCAGTGTTATACTTTTACGTTTTAAAATTCCCTAAATAACCGAAGACTGCAAACTAGAATACATGTATGGATCAAGAAAAAATAAACTTGCATATATACCTTTTCAGATGCATCATATCCGTACCGGTTTAACTATTAAGAAAAATCACCAACCAACTTATTACACTATACATACCAAGTAAATACAGTATTAAATCAACACCCGAATGAAATGGATAATCTGGAGAAATCAATAACGAAGCAGAATAAGATGTACACAGCAATACCAATAAAAAACATAGTAATAACAACAAAAATAACACCAGTAAATATGAGTAGAGAAACACAAAAATGCTCACTTAACAATAACATAACATAAAAAATTTCCGTAAAAATTAAGATTAAACAGATGAAAACTCATGTAGGCGACACTGAAAAAATATTTTAAAAAAAAAGGTATGGCAACTGTACAATGTCATTCAAAACAGAAATATACACAAATACTACAACTTTATTAAAATATATAGAGAGCCAAAACAAAATAATACTTAAGTGTAAATCAAATAGTAAATAATAAAAAGAAAAGACGCATAATATATTCATATTGGAATTGAAAGTTATGTTTAGCGGAACAACTAGCAATAATTGGTTTAAAAAATAAAATAATTTCTTTAACAAGTAAAATAAAATAACGTATAAAAGAAGGCGTATAAATAAACACTTACTTTTACCACTTAAGCAATACTTATTTAAAGTTTACGTGAAATATATTTTATTGATATGCTTGCTTTAGTAAACATACCAATAAAATATATTTCGCATAAACTTTAAATTATTATTACCACAAAGAATTGATTGAAACGTTCAGCAACCTAGACATATTTGGGTAAGACATTAAAGTAATTAAGAACCTTTACTGGCAGCAAAACCGCCTGTATACGGACAGGAAACGAAGCCAGCAGATATACAAAGATAGAAAGGGACGAAAGACGAGGATTTTTATTTTCACCGGATCTATTCAGATTGTACAGCGAGACTGTTATGAGGACTCTAGATGTTATGCCATTATTCATAATCGTTGGCCACAATCTGAACAACATAAGGTACACAGATGACACAGTGCTGATAGCAGACACGGAAGAAATAATACGAAACCTCTTGAAGGAGGGAGCTGAAAAATATTGACAGAAATGACTTGAAATAAAATTCAAGAAAACCGAATGCAGGATCATTAGCAAACAGAGGAACCTAAAATGACAACCACAGGTAGAGGATACGAAAAGGACACTGGAAAATTTGCTAAAAGAAGACGGAAGGTGCAACACTGAGATCCGAAAGCTAACTGGCATGGCGAGGAAAGTGTTCTAGAAGTTAAGTAAAGTAATAAAATGCAAGAAAAGTTTGATAAGAGGAAAGAAAAGATTGCCGGAGTATTATGTGATGGCTGTTCTTCAGTATGGCATTGAATGCTGGAGCATCTCGTCAAAGATGATAGAATAACTTAACGCAACTGATATGTAGTTCTACAGAAGAATGATTCGGATATCATGGATCGAGCACGTGAGCAATGACGAGGTTTTGAAAAGGTTCGAAACGAAATGTAAATTAATACTGAACATCAGAAAAAGACATCTGAAGTTCCTGGGACATATGACGAGGAAAGTGGGATAGAAGAATCTGCTGCTTAGGGTCAAAAAGATAGGAGAATGCAGTGGCTAACATTCTTGACTGACCTGAGTGAGTGGCTTTGTGGGGTAACATACGAAAGCGTGCTAAGAACCACCAGGAATGTGGAGACGTGAAGAGCAATGATCGCCTATGTCCCGAAGGCATATGGCTTATAGAATAAGAGGAAAACACATTTTGGAATAAGAAATCAACCAATGCCAAATTCCGACCGAAAATAGGAAACAAGAAAATAAAAGAAATACAGAGAAATGCTCTAATAAGCGAGATCAAAACAAAAGGGCATTTGACTATGACATCTTACACATATGCATAATAGCCCTGAATAGTGGAAGGTTTATATATATATATATATATATATATATATATATATATATATATATATATATATATATATATATATATATATATATATATATATATATATATGTATAATTATGTATATACAGCATTATCCATATATATATGGCTTACGGTCATATCACGTTGAATACACCGGTTCTTGCTCGATCACCGAAGTTAAGCAACGTTGAGCCTGGTCAGTACTTAAATAGGTGACCGCTTGGGAATACCTGGTGCTGTAAGCGTCATTGACGGGTGTGCGTTGTGGTGCAGTGGATGTCGGCTCGGGGGGAAATAGGTGAGCCGATTTTCAATTCAAGTCGAACACTTTGCATTCACTTACGCACTGGTACCCTTGGGAAATGTATTAATCCGTCACTTCCTTCCAGTTAAGGGTTACATAACTGAGGTCTGCTGTTCATGTGATCTATGGCAGACTTCTGCACAGATTGTTTGTTATCAGCAGTTCCAAAAATGTGTATGGTGCTACACAAGCCTTCACCACTTAAGCAATTCTTCGTGTGGTAGTCTAACTGAGTTAGGCACTCATAGGTAGAAATCGACGGGAGAGTCCATAATAATATATATTATATATATGTCGGTATGTGTATCTATATATATAAGTGTGCTGTGTAAATCATTGCCATTATGTATTTTAAGTTTTGCTCATCTGCGTCTTTTTCTTTTCTGCACAGTATATTATAGTCCACACTCTGTGACAAACAGTCCTGGTGTATTTAAATTAACCAGATGTTAGCAGCTGTCCGGTTTCATGTAAGCGAGACTACAAAATGTTCACCGTATTACTTGCTCTATAACAGCGATATCATTTTGCCCTTGGACAATATACGGTATCTCTGTCGGATATTGTGATAAACATCATGAAATCGCATTACAAGAAATACATAATAATGTCACTTTAGTTAGGAGTAACATAAAAAGTCAATAAAAAATTCGATGCATAGTTTTCGTAGTAAAACTGAGGATGTAGAGTTTAAGGTTAGTATATTGAAAAACCACCATTCAAAAAGGAAGTTGAACATTCTATATATGTATGATGCATATGTATATATTTATTGGTATATATGTATATATGGATGCATAGATATATACGTAAGTATATATATATATATATATATATATATATATATATATATATGTGTGTGTGTGTGTGTGTGTGTGTGTGTGTGTGCATTTGTATAAACATATATATATATATATATATATATATATATATAAAGGAAAACTCAACAGGTTATTTAAATTGATTATAAATTATAATTCATTTCAATATACTTAATTAGCTCATTTCATCAGACCACACAATATTCCTTCCATTTGGTACAAAATGTTTGACGGAATAATCATTTCCTTTAACTGGAGAGAAAGATAAAATTAATAAAAATAACAAGAAGGAAAAAGGAGAAAAAGGAAAAGAGAGTCAGGACATAGGCATTGGCGTCAGATCAGCTGGGGGTATTCAGGTCAGTCTTCACCTCTATGTAAATTAACCGTTTATTTTTAATTCTATGGATACGTGTGTATGTGTAACCCCATAAATTAACCCACCCATGTACCATAATTTATATCCATATACACATATGCATACATCCTCATATATACCGACAGATGTGACTCTGTTTATGCTTGTACATACTTACCAACCTACACTTTTTCATGTCTACATACGGATCTTGCGTTCGTATACTCACATATATACATTTCATAAAGACGGGATTTCAGCGCGTATAAATAGTGTTATATATATATATATATATATATATATGATTATGCTAATAATTCTCACAGATACTCCCAAAATACGCATGTAATTTCATATATACATACATCCTCACATCCATACGTATATGTACTCATAAATGTGTTCATCATACATACATTCATCTATTTATATCCACATACAATTATTGTGTTCACACACTCGCAACTCTATGAGGAGCGGTTCCACGCATACAAGTATACACACACACACACACGCACACACACACACACACACACACACACACACATATATATATATATATATATATATATATATATATAAATATAATTATATAAGTATACAAGCAACTTTTTATATACCACTATACATAAAGACAATGTACGCCTGTGTACACTTATCCATCTACTTCTACCTCCCAAACGAAGTGGTATATTTTCTTTTCATACGTCTTGAATAAACATTATACATATATCCATATATACCGTCATACCTCATTCAGATTTTTTATACTAACCTGTACACATATGGGTAGAATGATCAGTACATGAAGGTATAACCAGTTTAAGAATGCACAATTGAATACATCCAAGATTAACATAACCCACATATAATCATGTTTTCTAACAATGTAAAAACATATACATAATTAGGTCCTTTATACATAAAATACACTTATTCTTAGGTGCCCCCTTATACACGCAGTAATACATACAATAATATCTATAAACATGCACAAAATTTTATAGAAGCAAGCAGAAAATTAGGTGCACCACTATATATGAGAAACATATCTAATCTTATACATAGATGCACCTTATACATGTGAAATATTTATATTGAAGTCATTATAGTGAAATCATTTACGACTACATAGTTCATGATAGGATATTTTTTTAAAGCTTCGGACACCAATAATATAAAGTCATTCTGTACTTAGATTTGTATGTCAACCCATTGTATGGTAGATCCTTATCCTCACTTCTTCAGTCCGTGAAATCTTCCAACGAATGATCCACACAAATGTGAAAGAGCTGGCAAGTGTGTCGGAATCGGATGATTCTAAGATTTTATGTGTTAGACAGTTTAAGTTTATTATATGGCAGCATTTGAAAATTATTTCATTTCTCTGATTTAATATTTGGCTAGACTATCTGAATTTGAAGATTTTAATCTTTTCGTCTAAGCATAAATTGCACCTGCTTCTAAAGTTATTTGGAGTTTCAGATTTCCTTCTAATTTCCCATTCAATCTGAGGGGAAAGATTTCTGTCTTTTAATTGCCAGAAAAATAGATAAAATAAATCAAATGTTGGATTTATTTTAACTTATTTTATTTTACTTATTTTATTTTACTTATTTTATTTTATTTTACTTATTTTATTTTATTTTACTGATTTTATTTACACCAGGCTATACTGCTACTAGTTTTATATTTTGGTGATTAGTTTTATCGGTGGTTAATTGTTTTTTATTGCTTTTGTTATGCTAATTTTTTTGATTTTCTTTTCATTATGTTAATTATATTTTAGCGAGTGTAAATGGGTGTCCGCTCAATTGCTTCATAATTTTTTAATTTAGTTGACCTCCGTTTATTGGGTTGAACTTTTTCTTAACGTCTGAGCGCTTAAAGGATGTTTAGGTGATGGTGAAGTGTTTGTGTGTATTTATGGCCTTTATGGGTGATAATTTCAGTTTCGTAGTTGTTAGACAATTGTAATGTAGCAATTCGAACAAATATCTCCTTTGCCGTGAAAATACCATTAAAAATCGATGAACATAACACAAGAAGCAAGCCCAAAATTACCACATATAAATATGAATATAAAAACACTCAATCTCGACAAAAGTAACAAAAATAACAGAAGATGATATAACAATTACCAAATGAAAATTATCACACATAAAGCGCACAAAGATCAATACACACAAGAACACAAACACTTAATTTTGACGTAAAAATTATTTAAGCAGTCACCGTAAAAAGATCAACCTAACATAACATAAAAAGGGTCAACCAAAATGATAAGAAGAAACCAATTCGTTATAAGTTCTGGTGATTGAAGATATCATAGTGGAACTATATTAATAAAAACAACAGAAACATGTGTGCATGAGTATGTGTGTATGCGCATGTACATGTATGTGCATATATATATATATATATTGTGTATTTATTCAGCATTTTTCATTAATGCATGTTTCATTAAATAATATAGACAATTATTTCTATTTAATTTTTATAAATTTCTTCATATTCTCTGATAAGCTCAATAGCGTTGTCATTATATGAAGAAAGAAAATTACAATATTGATACAAAATTTTAATAATCCAATCTAAGTTTTCGTTTACATAATCCATTTTCAAAGATGTCAAATTACATTTTATATTATAAACACAGACAAACGATAATGACGAACTGTTTTTGTTTACATGAAAGATTTCCATACAACAACAAACACGGGCATTTAAGCGAATGTCGCATCACAGCTCATGACATTACACATGTCCAAGCGAGACTGAAACCAAAAAATATTAAGAATTGGAAGCCATTGGAATAAACTAATGACTTCCGTTATTAATTGTAGGCATTTAAGGTTATTTGTGGTAATTTCGTAGTTTATCTTGTTTTGGTTAGGTCTCAGCTATTTTGATTATATAGCTTCGGGAAATTTTAGTTTTTGTTTATTGTTTTCATGTTTAAGTATAGTTCTGTTTTCAACTAGGGTTTTCCGGAATTGTGTATGTGGCCAGGCAGGTTGTTTTAAATAATTAAACTTTTAGAATTATCATTCAAGTCTTGTGTCAAGCGTCGTGAAAGCGAGTTTGTGATGTGACTAACATGAATATTATTTAATTTGTTGGAGATACAATCTCTCAAAGGGCACTTAAATTTGTAAAGTATCTTTTTTTTTTTTGCAAATCGCTAACCGGGAGAGAAGAAACATTGCGAGTAATTGAGTTGGATATACTAGATTTAGAGTAGTATATGATTTACTTCATGTTTTGGCTAGGATCTGTTGTAGATATATTAGTATTTACTAATTTCTTTCGTATATTTTCATCTTGTTTATAATTTGTAGGTAATTGATTACAATATAAGAGATTAATATGTTTGTGATTATTTGAAGTAGTAATATGTTCTATTTCCTAGTATTGAGACCTCTAAGAAAATATCGTATTTGTTCATCAACTATATTGTTTGGAAAGCTATTATTAATAAGTGATTGTTATATATATATACTACCGGCCAAAATTATTAGGCAACCTGTGTTTTTAATAAAAATGATGTATTTCATACTAATTTTTTAAAATTTATTGTCAAGTAGATAATTCAAAATGAAAATAGAATGGTTTTTTTGTTATTTTTACTTTGCAAAGTTTTATAAGGCAAGGAAGCAAAGATGAACTCGTCCGAACCCCCTAAATTTTCTTCATTCTTCTGTATGACATCAGACTAGATGGTGCTCATGAGAGATGGGTTTTTGTTTTCGTACTTCAAGTTAGTCATGCCTCAAGAGTTATCTGTAGAGAAAAGAGCGGAAATTCAAATCTTGAATGAAGAACGTTATTCCAAAAAGTGAATAGCTAAGAGACTGAATGTGTCCAGGTGTGCAGTTCAGTATGCATTGCATAAGAGAGACAAAACTTGAAGCCATGACAATCGAAAAAGAACATTGAGAAAACGTAAAACATCATTAAAAGAGAACCGCAGCATAGTATTGAAGAGCGTAAGAGACTGGCGGAAAACTGTCCCTCAACTACAAGCAGAAGTGAATACCGTCAGGGTTGATCGAGTCTCATTAAATGAAGTGAAGGCAGAGAGATGGTTCTCTTCGGAGGAGTGGCAGCTAGGAAGGCTTTGCTTCGGCCAGCCAATAGGAAGAAGAGACTATCATGAAGAATAGAGTACAAAAACTTGACACCAGAACAGTGGTCAATGGTGTTGTGGACTGATGATTCTAAGATCGAACTGTTAAGAAATAAAAAGAGAGTGTACGTTCGGAGGAGGGTTGAGGAGCGAATGAAAGATGAGTGTGTTCACTCAATGAGGAAACATGGTTTGGGGCTGTTTTGCGAGCTCGAATTCAACTTGGTTGAAGTAAAGAGGACTATGAAGAAAGAACAGTACTATTCAGTCTTACAGAGATATACAATTCAACCGGGATTGCGCACTGTGGATCAAAATTTCATCCTCCATGATGACCTAAAACATACTTCTAAGTTGTGCCAGAATTATTTAAAATTAAAAGAAACTGCTGGAGTGATAGAAGTTATGTGTTGGCCACCTCAGGCAGCAGACCTCTCAGCAATTGAACTTAAATAGGATGAGTTGGACAAGAGAAGTAAGAAGAAACAGCTTATTAATGTTCAGGATTTAGTTAGGTGTCTAAAAAAATACCTGGAGTGAGTTGTCAGAGAATTGTTTTTAAAAAACTTCTGGAAAGAATACCCACAATGTGTGCAGCCGTTGTGAAGGCAAATATAGGTTATTTTGATGAATCTGCAATATAGATAATTATTATATATTTATAAATTCAATTGATGCACTGGTTATTGTGAAATATTAAAAAAGAAACATTCTATTTTCATTTACAATTATTCACTTGGTAAAAAATACTAAAAAATAGTATGAAATACATCATTTCTTTTTAAACAATGGGCTGGCCTAATAATTATGGCCAGGTATATATATATATATATATATATATATATATATATATGTGTGTGTGTGTGTGTGGTAAGGAAGTGTACATCTAAATATGTGCATATAAATTTGAAGAACAGTAAATGAAAATGTTATTATAAACGTAACTTTCTATAACTAACACACTAATACTTGTGATACCACTAAATCAAATAAGGAAAACGAAATACTGGCCAAGCTGACACTATAGAAAATGCAATTTCTCTGCGTCAATTTGCGAATATCTTTACCTTCGCTGATTTTAATCGTCACCATAACACGTAGATAAAACACTCGAATGGTATTGATGTTGCCGGTAATTATCCATTAAATATTTTCAATACCCAATCTCAATCTCTTACACAAATCTTGGATTACCCAACGTGTTTCCTTAGCAGAATCGAACCACAGGTCAGTCTACTCGATTTATTTATCACCCTCTTCGCACTTGACAATCTTTGCAATACTAACGTCTTCTAGCTATTAATATTTCGTTCTAATCATCAATTAAACAGGAACCCCATATCTATAAAACTCTGTCCGTTACCAGCATGTTAATTGAATCAAACTCCGTGATTTACTTTGTGACACCCAATAGACTGATACCAACCTCCTAAATAAAAATTACATCATTGATGTTTCTTCTCGGATCACATCCATTATCGAAACTTTCATCTCTTCTCAGCAATAACAGGTGAAACTTCAATTTTCTCTATGGTTTACACCAGCATGTTCAGAACAGGTACTACTATTAGGCCAGTACGACAACTCTAATCAGAACAGGGTTCTATTATTTGCTGCTTGTAATAAATGTAAGCAAGTCCTCGAAGAAGACTTATGTTCTCTCTAAACTGTATAATACATTCCCCGATGCACCCTGCTACCCTGTGGTCTGGAAATCATAATTTAGCTATCCATTTTTAAAAATTTCTGGTGATCCGCCCTAGGCTTCCATCTATTTGTTGTGTTATAGAGGTAAAATATGTGCTGTGGTATTATTAAGCTCAATATCCGTTACTAAAGGGATATTCATAATACAGTACAATAGTTACAATGACAGACAAGATAGAACTTACTACACAGAGAAGAGGGGTTTAGAACGCATTAGTCACCGAAGTAATCAGCCCGAATATTACTCGAAAGACACTCGAATATGCTACTAGTCTTTACTTAAATAGACTAATTGAAACCACCAGCCACTCTACAACACTATCGGCGTATTAGCTTTCTACAATTTTTTCACAAACTTCTAGAAGCCCTAATCAAGACTGTGTTGGTTCGTCACCTTTAATCACAGGGCCTTTTCTCAGACACATTTTATTTTCCTAGTTCACCTGCTGATATACTAACGATCATTGTGGAAAAGTCTATCATACTCTAGATCAGCTCGTGTGGCACGCCGAGCAATTTCCAATGGCACGCATATATATATATATATATATATATATATATATATATATATATATATATATTGACCTTGACTTGTATAAAAAATATGTATGCTGCTGGCACACTTAATGATTTTAAAACCCTAAGTCGCCACATAGCTAAAAAAAAGGTTAATAACATCTGCTCTAAATAAAACGGAAGAACGTACTATAGGAATGTAAATCACGAAATACTTTATAAGATTTGGCATATTGGTCTTCACAAAAAATCGAAAATTTACAGTATCTCTGAACATATTTTTGTGCTTATCTAGTCCTTCCTATCAGAACCTGAAAATGAAAGCTCTTCTGAACGGCTAATCGCCTGGATTCATTCATACTAACACGGGTGTCTCCCACTGTTTCATCTTTTGTCCCATCTGCTTTTTTAATGTTTTTAAAGAATTCCCTGGTAACACCATAGCCCAATTTGGCATGCACGCTGATGGCACATTTACTCCTGCCTCGTTAGCAAGGTTGATCAGTTTGACAAGGTCAAAATGGAAGGTGATTTCCAAAATAACATCAAGCCTTAAGCCAGTTGGGGCAAAATGTAGCCAGCAAATTCTAATGACTCGAAAATTAAACTAATCTCTGTTAATCATCTTAGTATTCTCTATCTTCATTTCATTAGCGTGGCTAACTCTAATCTACACAAAAGTGCCTTTTGCGCCTTCTGGGATAAAGTTTTCAGCTGACATGTAGTGGAAACACTATATTGAATCCATTGTTAGGTTAGCTATTAAACAAATCGGACATTGTGTTGAGCTACCGCATATGATTGTGTCCCTTTTTATTTGCCGAGAGCCTCTTGATATTATCAAAAGAAGTATCAGCAATATTGTTGAATAGCCCTCACAAAACTTCAAGGTGGGTATGACTGAAATGACACCGCTCAGCTGTTACAATTTTTTTCCACATTAATTCTACTAACGCTCTAAACTTGCTTTTGTAATCTAGCACATTATAACAAAAACATTCTTCACTTTAATTTTATTTATATTTATCAATACGTGTATATATATATATATATATATATATATATATATATATATATTGTGTGTATTTTGGCAGCATTTTTTCATTAATACACGTTTCATTGAATAATATAGACAAGTTCTGTCTATTTATTTTGTGTAAGTTCCTTTCGTATGATCTGATTAGCGTGATAGTGTTGTCATGAAAATACGACAAGAAATCGCTGTAATTGTTGATTTTTTTATCGGGTCTGAGCTTTCGGCTTACATAAGCCATTATCAAAGGATGAACATTTAATATATAGTAAACATAGAACATTTAAATTATTAACAGAGTAGAGTTAAACAGAGATAGTTAAACAGGTCAATGTTTTGAGTGACAGATGGCCGCAGGCCGTGAACGAAGTGGTGGTGATAGGTTTTTGGTCACATGAGGGTATAGTCGCATGAGGGGATTGGTCTGGAAACTGCTACTACTATGGATGGAGGGGGTAAGCATAGTAACTATGATCTCTCCCGTCGATTATAGGCATTGGAGTATGTTAGTGGAGATGTCGAAATTTATTTTATTTAAGCTAGGTTTAAACTGTTTGATGTAGATAGCTTCTAGAATTTTAAGTTTTCGTTTACTATTTTCTTGTCTAAGTATATATGTATTTTCAACAAGTATTTTTCTAAGAAGTGTGTGTTGATAGCCGTGGTGTTTTAAATGTCGGAATATGTTAGAATTGTCATTTAAGTGTAATGTAGGCCTCCGCGAAAGCGAGTTAGTAGTATGTCCAATGTAGGCATTATTTAGTTTGTTAGAGATACATTCTCGAAAGGAACATTAGAATTTATAAACTACATTGTTTTTTTGAAAATCGCTAACGGTGGGGGAGGAGACGTTGCGGGCGATTGAGTTGGATGTTGTGGATTTAGCGTAATATATGATAAACTTAATTCTTTTGTTGGGGTCTGCTGGAGAGATATTAGTGTTTATGTGTTTTTTAGGATATTTTTGTCTAATTGGTAGTTTGAGTGTATTTGGCTACGATATAAGAGAGTTATATATTTGGGATTGGTTGGGCTAGTAACATGTGTTGTTTTTTCCGTGTTAAGGTTTTTAAGAAAATGTCGTATTTGTTCATCAACTATGTAATTGGGAAAATTATTTTTGATGAGTGTCTGTTTTATGTTTTTTAGTTCGCTGTGGAAGATCTTTTTTTGTAGACGAATTGGTCTTTGCACTATGTAGTAGATTTTTTATAATTGTAATTTTGTAATAGTGGAGGCATTCGCTAATATAATTGAGTGTGCAGGGATTTTTGTTAGTGGGTTTTTTATATGGTGAGATAGTGAATTTATTGCCATCAGTGTTGATTAGTATGTCGAGGAAAGGAATTTTGTTGTCATTGCTGAGTTCATAGGTGAATTTTAGGACTGACTTATCCTGAAACTGTTTTTGAAGTTGTAGGATTTCGTCAGTATTTTTAATTAATAGTAGGATATCATCAACGTATCTAAGGTATAATGATGGGTTTTTTTACATTTTGTAAAGGTAGTATTCTCGAGGTTCGACATGTAGAAATTGCTAAATGTCGGACCGAGTACTGAACCCATGGAAACACCGTCACGTTGTATATATATATAGTGTTGTTTGGGTCGACAAAAGGGACTTCGGTATTACAAGCTAGTAGGATTTTTCTTAAGATGTTGGGATTAATTTTGAGTGGAGGTAGTGAAGGATTACTGTAGACATTCCTTATAATTATATCGATAGTTTCGCTAACGGGTACGTTAGTGAAAATGTTTACGACATCAAGTGAAGCTATGATTTCATTATTGGGTTTTTTTACACTTGAGGATTTGGATTGCCTCTAGAGTTGACTTAATGCTATATTTACTCGGAAGGTAGGGTGTGATAAGCTGGTTAATATGTTTAGTTAGATGGTATACAGGAGTAGGAATTTGGGATATGATAGGGCGGAGAGGATAGTGACCAAAAAACTATCACCACCACTTTGTTCACGGCCTGCGGCCATCTGTCACGCAAAAAATGGAGCTGTTTAACTTTCTCTGTTTACCTCCACTCTGTTAATAATTCAAATGTTCTATGTTCACTATATATTAAATGTTCATCCTTTGATAATGGCTTATGTAAGCCGAAAGCTCAGACCCGATAAAAAAATCAAGAATTATTGCTATTTCTTGTCGTATTTTCATGACAACACTATCAAGATAATCAGATCATACGAAAGGATCTTACACAAAATAAGATCTTGTCTATATTATTCAATGAAGCCTATATATATATATATATATATATATATATATAAATTAAAAAAGGATTAATTCAATGATGTTGAATGGCCATTTCGATATGAAGATCCCCACGGGGGATAACACATCACCTCAGCAACAGAAAAATCCTTTCAGAAACTCAAGAAAAATTAGTCTACTTTTACTTTTTAAATAGATTTGCAAAGAAATTAAAAAAAGAAAATAAAAAGAAAATAAAAAGGTAAAATAAAGAAAAAGATAAAATAAAATAAAATAAAATAAACAAGAAAAGAAAAAATTGACATCGTCTGGGTTCGCAAAAGAAGGAAAGAGAATTGTAACTAAAAATTAACTGACAGCCGTGTTAAACCGACGTAAGGTTAAGCAACACGGAAAAAAGGTGGGAGATAAGGGAGATAAAGGAAGGAAGGGAGGGAAAAAGAAAAGAAAAGAAAAGAAAGAAAAATTTTTTTTAAAATATTACAGACGCTGGACATATTCAAAAACCTAACTTCCCAAAAACATTGAAGTATTAGAAAAAGTCCTTTACTTAAAAAGGCATAATTATTTTTAAAGGGAATAAAAAGATATAGGAATTAAAATAAAATTATTTTAAAAAAGTTAGGTCATTTGAATTAAACTAAATAAAGACACCGCTAGGTAAAAAAAAAAAAATTCATTTACAATTATTTTTGGGAAGTTAGGTTTTTGAATATGTCCAGCGTCTGTAATATTTAAAAAAAAAATTTTCTTTCTTTTCTTTTCTTTTTCCCTCCCTTCCTCCCTTTATCTCCCTTATCTCCCAACTTTTTTCCGTGTTGCTTAACCTTACGTCGATTTAACACGGCTGTCTGTTAATTTTTAGTTACAATTCTCTTTCCTTCTTTTGCGAACCCAGACGATGTCAATTTTTCTTTTCTTGTTTATTTGATTATATTTTGTTTTATCTTTTTCTTTTCCTTTATTTTTCCTTTTTATTTTATTTTTTTTCTTTTTTAGTTTCTTTGCAAATCTATTTAAAAAGGAAGAGTAGAATAATTTTTCTCCAGTTTCTGAAAGGATTTTTCTATTGCTGAGGTGATGTGTTATCCCCCGTGGGGATCTTCATATCGAAATGGCCATTCAACATCATTGAATTAATCCTTTTTTAATTTATATTTGCTTTGTAATATTTTATTACATGGAGCTCTCTTCCGGTATCATTTTTTAATATTAAAATAAAAATTTTAATATTAATTAGGATCAGGTTTTTGAAATTTGGCTTCCTGCTTTTTTCCGTTGGATTGAAGTATCTGAATTAATATATATATATATTTGTAATGAATTATTTTGAAAATTATTTTTACCGATACTCGTATTTAAGTAGATATTCTGTTTTTAATTAAACACTATTTTATATTTATATCTACCGGACTGATTATTTTACGATAAATTTTATTACGAAAATGTGTGCTATCCAGCAGGATTCGAATCTGCGACCCCTATTTACATAAGGGAAGCTACCATTTGATCTGGTACTGTCTTAACCACTCGACCATGAATAGCCTCTTGATCAGACGAGGTTTTTATCATGCTTATATAACACAATTTTCGATCTACCATAAACAAACCATATCTGCTCTGAAATGTATCGTAATGTCAAACAAATGTAAACATGTTACGGAAATTAAAGAATTTTAACGAAACTTGGTTATAAGCAACCGACAATTTGTAATGAATTATTTTGAACATTAGTTTTACCGATACTCGTATTTAAGTAGATATTCTGTTTTTAATTAAACAGTATTTTATATTTATATCTACCGGCCTGATTATTTTACGATAAATTTTATTATGAAAATGTGTGCTATCCAGAAGGATTCGAACCTGCGACCCCTATTTACATAGATAGCACACATTTTCGTAATAAAATTTATCGTAAAATAATCAGGCCGGTAGATATAAATATAAAATACTGTTTAATTAAAAATTGTCGGTTGCTTATAATCAAGTTTCGTTAAAATTCGTTAATTTCCGTAACATGTTTACATTTGTTTGACATTACGATACATTTCAGAGCAGATATGGTTTGTTTACGGTAGATCGAAAATTGTGTTATATAAGCATGATAAAAACCTCGTCTGATCAAGAGGCTATTCATGGTCGAGTGGTTAAGACAGTATCAGATCAAATGGTAGCTTCCCTTATGTAAATAGGGGTCGCAGATTCGAATCCTGCTGGATAGCACACATTTTCGTAATAAAATTTATCGTAAAATAATCAGTCCGGTAGATATAAATATAAAATAGTGTTTAATTAAAAACAGAATATCTACTTAAATACGAGTATCGGTAAAAATAATTTTCAAAATAATTCATTACAAATATATATATATATTAATTCAGATACTTCAATCCAACGGAAAAAAGCAGGAAGCCAAATTTCAAAAACCTGATCCTAATTAATATTAAAATTTTTATTTTAATATTAAAAAATGATACCGGAAGAGAGCTCCATGTAATAAAATATTACAAAGCAAATATAAATTAAAAAAGGATTAATTCAATGATGTTGAATGGCCATTTCGATATGAAGATCCCCACGGGGGATAACACATCACCTCAGCAATAGAAAAATCCTTTCAGAAACTGGAGAAAAATTATTCTACTCTTCCTTTTTAAATAGATTTGCAAAGAAACTAAAAAAGAAAAAAAAATAAAATAAAAAGGAAAAATAAAGGAAAAGAAAAAGATAAAACAAAATATAATCAAATAAACAATTCATTACAAATTGTCGGTTGCTTATAACCAAGTTTTGTTAAAATTCATTAATTTCCGTAACATATATATATATATATATATATATGTGTGTGTGTGTATGCATACATGTATGTGCATATGTGAATATATGTATGTATATGTATATATTTATACATGTGCTAAATCTAGTGTTTTAAGGTATGCTATAATTATCGCTTAAATATATAGTCTATGTAATTATAAAAAATGTAATTTTTGGGTTTCGATTTTTAAGTAACTTACTAATGATTTGTATTTATGTTTGCATTTTACACTCAGTGACAGTATCAAACATCTCATTTTGATGTCACTTATAATCTTATAATTCTCCCGGAACATATTAATTAGCTTTTCTATCAGCCACTATTTCCTCTAACTTTACTTATATTATCTCCCTCTATGTATCTCTTTTAATTTAGATTTTAATTTACTGTCTATCTCCTCTTTCTGTAATATCAGCGGAACGCATAAGATGAGCGCCATTATCCCTGTATCTTTGACATTTAATAAATGCCAATTTATTCACAGGAATTTCGTTTTATCTTTAGAACAAGAACAGCTTCTATAGGCACAGATTTCACAAGCCTGACATTGCAGAGGGGTACAATTTAATATGTGGCATTTACAATTTAATTTGTCAAGCAATCTTCAAGATAAACGATACCCTTACTTTTCTTTTACGTTTTCCTTCACTGTAATGTTTTTTTTTTAATCATCTCACCCCAAGCAAGACATACTACTCCCACTGTTGCGCCGTGGGTTACATAGGAAAAGTGATGAGAAAGAGGAGTTAGTTGTACAAAATGTCAGGAGGAGAGTAATAGACGGATGAGAATACCGAGGATGGGGGTGGGGTAGATGAAAAAAGAGTTTGAGAGAGTAGAAGCGAGTTAGTGAGATAGGAGATTTCTATTGACCTTACATTTAAATTCCCGGAGCTTGTAGCTGTCGGGGAAGAAAGTATATGGAAGGGAATTCCACAAGCGTAAGGTGCGATAAAAGAAGTTGTTAGAGTAAAAATTGCGGTTACATTTTATCGGTTTTACCGTAAAAGGGGTGGGACCAAGTTGCTAATCTAGTAGCTCATGTAGATTCATACCTAGTTCACTGGAGCAGAAACCGTAAAAGTATTTATAGAAGCGGCACAGGAAAGCCACGTCACGCTGGTGAGATAGCGACTGCAGCAGAGCCGCCAAGTCGGTATCGATCACATTACAGATTTTGTGTTGGATTCTGTCAAGAATCCCGAGGTGAATAGCAGGAGCACCCTACCAAATATGGCAGCAGTATTCAATGCTCGAGCGGATGGTAGGTTTATATATGTGCAGGTTGGACTCAGACGGGAAAAAACTTCCTGGCCTTGCACAGAGCACCGACCTTTTTAGCAGCGGATTTAGCAATGGATTCGATGTAGTCATTCCACTTGAGGTCCGCTGAGAGTGTGAGTCCAAGGAAGCGTAGTGTTTTACTCTCAGGGAGACTAGCCTGTTCCATGCTAATGGGGGTAGGAGCGATTGTCTATGATGGTTAATAGAGAGCAGCTTCGTTTTGAAAGCATTAAATTTAATGGGCCATTTCTTCTCCCAGTCCATCACGGATTAGAGTTCCTTCTCTAGCTCTGTAGCGAAGTTCGTTTTATCAACCCCAGCATATTTTTGATATTTTGCTCATGTCACGCATAATTATATTAAGCATTTATAACTGATGATGTAAACCTTTGCTTTGTTTCAAATTAGTGTAGGGTTCTTGTAAAGCTCTTATTTTTATACCTTGTTATATCCTCGTAAATTTGTTCTTCTTAATCAGTACCATGTTGAAAACGTTTCTCCGTGTTAGTAGTGCTGAGACAAGTAAATTTTGTTTATTACCAGTGAAGTTATGTTTTGCATTTGTTTTAGTGTTAACTTTTTATTGTGCCATTAGTGGTGTAAAATATTTAATTAAAATAAAATGTAATTCTGCCAATTATTATATCTAATCAAATTAATCAATAAAAATAAGAAATTTGACAAAAACTACGGTAACTAACAATAAAAAGACGCAACATTTTTCAAAACACACGAGTTAAAAGCTGATAAATCGCTATCAAAAATCAAGCAAAATTATTACATTGGGTTGATAATTTACAAAATCGTAGAAACAAAAAAAACTAGCAGTATAGCCCGGCGTTGCTCGGGTGTAATGAAAGCTTTAAAACTAATCCATGGTCGGACGTTCGCACGAAAAACTAAAAATCAATAGTTGTTTCCAGTTAAAGCAAAACCGTAGACTGAAAGAAAAATGAATGGATGTAATTCAAATTTTGATTTCCTGATATCGATATCAAATCAGTTTTTTTTGTCGTAAACTGAATTTTGAAGGCTAAATAAGTCCTCTGAGTAAATGGTATCATGTCTGAGACTAAGAACTACAATTATATCTACTTAGAGCCAAACCCGAAGCAAAAACTAAAATAAAAGGCTGAAAAAATACAAACATACAGGCAGATAAAGAGACACACACAAACATCTTGCCTTTTATATATATATATATATATATATATATATATATATATATATATATATATTATCGATTTTCTGCACTATTGTAAGAACTGCAATCTTGAAACTTCTGAATATCGTTTCTTATGTCTTTGTCTAAGAGTGTATCAAATTTGATTAAAATCGGACCACTTCTTATATAACCCGATTTTTTCGATTATCGATTTTCGATATTTATCGGCGGTACCTCGACACAAAACCTAGCTAAGAACACTCGCAGACGCTTATTGTAGAACTGTGTAAAATTTCAAGAAAATTGGTTCAGCTGTTTCGGAGTCTATAGGTAACGTACACACACACAGACACATACACACAAAAAGTTCCATTTATAAATAAGTTTAGATGTAGTTACATTATGGAAAAGTTTATAATATTATAAAAAAAATTTAAAACAACTTGGATAAAATTTCAGCTTCTTTTTTTTTTAAATTTTTGTCACATTTTCTCTTTAAAAGGCTTAAGTGGAATAGCTGATGTAATAAAGACAATGTTCTTCTGAAATTCAGGGAATGTTTATTTATAGAAACATCATAAAATTTGAAAAGGAGAACGAGTTAAATGCCTTAGTAGATTTAGGCTTTGAAAAGAATTCAGGAATATCCTATTAAACCCGAATTTGCTTTTCTAAGTAAAACCAAAAAAGGTGAGAAATAAACAAAATTATTACATAAAGATATTTTTCTTCTTCATTTCAAAGTGGAGTGATTGTGCATAGCCCATAACCTTCCCGTTGTGATCTAATTCTGTATAAGTATTTCGTACACGAATTCATTTATACGATAAATGTTTATTTAGAATTTCATATTCCATCATACCAGAATCTAACAAAATCTTTCTCTGTCATACTGGCAAACATGCAGTACTTGATAATGACGGTGACTATCGAAAGGAGTGGAAACAATTCTATAAATATGAACAGTGGCTGTTTATCTGTTATTTTCATTTCGGTTTACAACGTCTTATCCAAAAATTAGGAAATACTATGAAAATTAAAATGTCAAACATTTTCTTTTCTGCTTTAGAAAATTTTTCTATACGCAGGCACGCACACACACACACACACACACACACACACACACACACACACATATATATATATATATATATATATATATATATATATATATCTGTAATGGTTGTTACAATGTTTTTAAATTCATAGTATCACTACACAAAGAATTTCACATATTTCGAAGTCAGCCCATTATGTTTTGGCTTCATCCTCAGGTGATTTCTTTTTGACCTGAGGATAAAGCCAAAACATAATAGGCTGACTTCGAAACATGAGAAATTTTTTGTGTAGTGATACTATTAATTTAAAAACATTGTAACAACCATTACAGTATAACGCTCTACATTTGTATCGAGCACTCTTTATAAAAGTAAATGCATGAACAAAAAGATAAATAAACCTACGAGTTCAATATATATATATATATATATATGAAAAATTAAGACAGGCACGTTATTTCATGGTGAATCGGAAGTGTACGCCTATTTCAGGCGAACCATCATCAGCTTCCGTCTTTATTTTACGAAAGATTTTACACGAATTCCTGTAAAGTCTTTTGTAAAATAAAGACGGAAGCTGACGATGGTTCGCCTGAAATAGGTGTATACTTCCGATTCACCATGATAACGTGTCTGTCTTCATTTTTCTTATATTTGCATACATGCTTAGAGCTCTCTTAGAGAGTTATCCTAACTGTGTATGTACAGGATACTCCTTTGGATTATTCTATAACCACACAGCATGCTGATATATATATATATATATATATATATATATATATATATATATGGAAGAAACAACTTATTGACCTTTGTTGTGCATTCATTTCTTTGAAATGTAGTTCAATGATAAAAAAAATATTTTGAAAGCCCGAGCTTAGTGGCCAGAATAATCAATGTAAATCAAAAATCCCTTCTGCTTGGTATCAATGTAACTGCAGAATAGACATTATCACTCAATGTGACAGGTGGCACGCTGGAAAGAGACGTATTACCTCTATGGCATTCCGACAATGAGTTCACAGCGTTACAGTCAGTATAGATTTTTGGGCAAGTTTCATCTTGGACACTTGTTTTATTCTGTGGCGTGGAAACATTCTGTGTGCATATTTAAACGAAATGGTTTAATTGAAAATTATGGATATTTAATTAATGTAAAAAAATATATGAAACTTTTTCTGTTGTTTTTTTAATTTCTGACATAAATATGTATGGATATAATTACCTTGTAATCTTCGGATTTACGAACCTGAATTTTCAGAGTAAGTTGAATTTTCTAATATGTATTTATTTGTCATTCTCTTTTATGTTTATCTCTCTGGCTGTTTTTAATAATAATAATAATAATAATAATAATAATAATAATATATATATATATATATATTTGTATAACAGCTGTGCGTATTGTTATGAAACAGAATGCAATAAGCCATTACTTGCTATATATGTATGAAGCGCTGTTATTTCACTTTTGTTTACCTTAATATTTTATTTCCTTTTGTTTTAATTAAGTCTCTTTCATGTATTTCTTTGAATCTTTCTGAATCCCTAACATGAGATACCTGGACTGAAGATATTCATATTGTTTTTTTAATAAAGTAAAATCATCGTATTTATCAGAATATTCTTTATCTGCTTTCTTTTTGTATCACATCATTATCTCTTGGTAAACCCGAAAATGTAGACATGAATAAATTCGATTTAATAACTTTTTTTTCTCAAATTAGGCACACAACTGAGAACAAGCCAAAATATTTCTTCACTTAAATTTCTGCAATAAATTTATTCAATACTTCTCTATGCATTTTTTTAATAATATGTGTATAGGTATACACACAAATAACAACGCTTATGCATGCATGAAACTGGTGTCGCCATTGCAAAAATAAATCATAAACGTATATATACATTCGCATACACATACGCATATAGGTGAGTTTTATGTGTTTCTGTGTGCGTTTAAGATACTTAAAGAATTTTTTCATAAGCCTCGTTTACTTTTCTCAATTTATGTTTCACTTACGCTTATTAAAAATAGTGATAATTTACAAAAAAATCTTTAGTCTTTAATGCTTTTGTACTTATCGTACCGTTGACCGAATCTGTTAAAATATGCACAATATCACCAATTATGTCGTAAATTATATGACATTGTTCTTAACGCACTAGGAAATTTTGCGTAAAACAAAATATTACTTTATTATTAGGGAGAGAGATGTTTTAAAGCAATAAACGATTGCTTAGAATGATGGAAAGACAGTATAGCTACGACATTTGCTTAGGTTTCCTGGGTAGATATATTGTCAGGCGGTTTATGTCCACTAGCAAAAAATATGTTGTACTTGATAAAACGTCTGCAGCTGTGCTGACAATAAACTCGGTGCTCCATTTGTTACATAGATTGGTCTCTACCCCAGATATCGATCCTAACTTTAAAATGAACCAGGCTAGTTTCAAACACTTTTCTTGAAAGTAGGTTTTGTTTCATTTTATTGTTGACTGCAGACAGACGGAAAGAAAATGTGTTGCGGTCAATGACACCGTCATTAATACATGATTCTAACAATTCTGTATTTGAACAGCAATTGCTCCCTAATACATGTTAAGTTAAAATGGAGGATAATGTATTCTGTTAGTTTCTGCTTGTAATTTTTCATAGGTTACTTTTGGGAATTAGTAAGTGTAAAAATTGTCCCAAATATTGGTATTTAAATAGATTTCATATGTTTTTATTATGTTATTTTAAATACAGTGAAAGTGATAGTGTAGACATTCTATTTGCTGGAAGGAATAAATAGCATTAATTCCCGAATACACTAAGTAGGCTGATATTATTTTAATAATTGATGGATATTAACGTTGTTATCAGACAACAATATTTTGAAAAAGTCTAATAGATTAAGCAAAGGCGCTCACGACGATATCTCATTTGGACAATTACTTCTTACATTAGGTCCCAAAATAGCTCTTGTTTTCATACAAAAAATACATAAAAACTTAATAGAAATACCATAATAATCATTTTTAGCGAAACCTATAAATGTATTTGCATACAGATATCTATCTATCTATCTATCTATCTATCTATCTAAAGTCTCCTATAAAGGTTTCAAATTATTACATTTTTTTTTTTTAGGTATTGATAATACAGTTACATTGATTAGATTTTTATTTAACGTAGAACATATGTTTAGGTATTAAAGTAAACAATCAAATTTATCAAAAAAAAAAAATTAAAGTATCCCTCGAAGAAAAACTGATACTTAGTAACTCAAAAATTTATTGCATGTGTTTTACAACAGTTACTTTTTTTTAAAGTGCTCACATTTTACTACGATGTTCAAATAAGGATTGTGTTCTTTGTTAGATGATTACTTTTAGGAATGATTAAAATATTGCGTCAACTGTGCTATAAGCATTGACAAATGTGGAAAAGCAAAATAATTCATCACGACTTTCAAAAACTACTGTTGACTTTCATACAAATAGACATGGTTGTAGGAAAGTATTTACTCAGTTAAATGGTTCATTGATTTCAGTCGGTACGATAGTTCGATACTGGAAGACGTGTCAATCCGCTTGTCCCAAAAAAGCACTGGTCGTCCTAGAAAAGTGATGGAACCTACGGCAAATTATTGTCGAGAAAAGTTGGCAACAAGCCCAGAGATACGCTTAAATAACCTCAGAGAAAACAAGAAGTAACTATATTAAAAGTGAGTAGGCATACAATTAGTTGTTCACTCCGTCGGAATGACATCTTTTCGAGGACTGAAAGAAAAAAAAACACTTCTTTAGCGAAAACACGTTCTAGTTATACTAGGTTTTGCAAACGAGCATTGTATCAAACCTGCAACATTTTGGGAAAATGTACTTTAGTCAGACGAAACGATAATTGAAATTTTTTTGCAGAAATGCAATGGCAATGTTCTGGGAGAAAGAAGGGTGCTGAATATGCACCGAGGAATATATTCTAACGGGCAGATCAGTCATGATCTAGAGTTGTTTTCGTGCCCAAGTTTTAGGGAACATTTTAACAATAGAAGTGGGGATGAATGGAGCGTATTATAGACACTAAACATTGCCAAGCTTGCAAAATAATGGTTAAGTTTAAATAGATCTTCTAAAATGGCTAAATAAATCTCCAAATCTCAATCCAATGAAAATTTATGGAAAGAGCTGAAACCGAGACGTCAAAGAAGAAACCCACAAATCCTGCATGAACTAAAGAAATTTTGTTGTGAAGAATATAAAAAATATTAAGCCCGACGGATGGAAGAAATTTGTAGAGGACTACTCCAAACGCCTACATGCTGTAATTAGCATTAATGTTTACGCTACGAAATATGAATAGCTTATTTAATAAATGTATTGTAAACTTTTACGCTATTAGATAAAGCTTTTTTGTGGAATATTTCCACTGGTTATTTTTTTAAAGTCTGATTTTGTGACTAAAGGCGCAAGGATATGAATTATTAGCAGTAAATGTTTCATTAATGTAACTGCGTTACAAATAACTAAAGGAACAATTTTTTTTTAATTTGTTGGAAAATTTTGCGCGGGACTGTATCTCTGTCTATCTCTCTCTCTCTCTCTATATATATATATATATACATACACACACACACACACACACATATATATATATATATATATATATATATATATATATATATATACTGTTTACTATAATTTATGTAAAAAAAGAACGATTAAATATTACCGAGAAATGAGTTTATTTCTTAAAGATTCAAGTTTAGTGCTTTTTATTTACTGTATTAAAATAATCGTTAAAAAGTGTTAATTTTCCTTCTAAACAATATATTTTTATGATTCGTTTTGTGCGAATGAATATGGCTCTTTTCTCTTTTAGATTTAAAGGACGACTGCATATATGTTTGCTGAAAATGTTTAACTTGAATACAAGTAAAGCCTCTTTCGAGTTCTACGACATTATTGATCATATCTTTGTAATGTGTACGTAAGTGTATGCACCCATAGATATAATATGTAAAATACAGAATAGCCATATCTGTGATTTGAGTCGGTATAACAGTAATATTAGGTATTTTCAACTTTAAATACAAATAAAGACTTGTCAGTCTACTCAACCTAAGCCTAAGGAAAGTATGCATGCTTCCAGAACTATTGTCATATTAAGGCACATTCAAGATTACACTGAAAAAATATGAATCCATCAAAGTATATCAGAACGAGTTTCGAATATTTATAAAAACGATCATTTGATTTTGATAAGTAACGTTAATATTTTTCATTTATATTGTATTTTTTTTGGTTTTGTTTTGTTTGATTATTTTTGTTGTTGTTTTTTGTATAGGCAATTCCTAATAATTAGATAAAATTAAACATGAAAATCAATATTGACAATATGAGCTATCGGTGATATATTTTTGGTGGCTATTACTATTAAGACAAAACATCTAATTGCTTAGACCTGTGGTAAGTTGTTGGTTTTGATACACAAATAAAACTTGTTTTCCAAATAAAACAGTGGGAGTTTCTAATAAGCATACGCCTGTACATAACATTAAAACATGTGTGAGCTTGTCTAACAAGGGTGAACTTCATCAATCTTCCGTGTCGTTTCTTCGTATCAAATAATATTCGCTGCGAAATAGATATGGCAAAAGTATTAACTCAACCTTGGAAATTTGCTTAACAATCGCAAAATATACCTTCTTTTACATTTTATTTTTAAAATACTTTCACGACTGCATATATGTTTGCAGAAAATGTTGCTCCGATGAACTTAGATCACTAGTGCCCCCTAAATACGAATTTGAACGCGATACTAGATTAACAACTAGATCCCACCCTTTTACAGTGAAACCGATAAAATGCAGCCGTAACATCTACTCCAATAGTTTCTTTCCTCGCACTTCCCGACTGTGGAATTCTCTTCCACACGATTGCTTCCCCGACGGCTACAATCTCCAGGAGTTTAAATGTAAGGTCAATAGACACCTTCTAACACACTAACCTGCTTCCATTCTATCAAACACTCTTCCCATCTGCCCAACCCTCATCCTCGCTATCCTTACTCATCTGTCACCTTCCTCTTAACATTCCCTATGTCTAACCACTTCTTCTCTTTACCTTCTCCTATGTAACCCCATGCGCAATAGTGGCAGTGAAATGCCTTGCTTGGGGTGAGATGATTAAAAAAAAAAAAGATGCAAGAAAACTGGTTATTCTAACTTTTAATGTTAGAAACACATCACATATTTTGTAATTTACTAGCTTATGAGCTACCGTTGTTTTAAAACAGCATCCACAGAACAAGTTGTAAACATTGATTGAGAGACGCTGCTTGGAGTTTTAATATAAAGGGATTTAGGGGGATTTCTGCTGATAGACTAATCCTATCCATATTATCATTTATTAAACGATGAAATAAATTGAGATTGTTGTTGGAGTTATTTAGATATTGAGCTGTCATACGACAATACTCCTTTCTTGATAATTAACAGTAGAATCGACAATGAAACGCTTTGCACTGTCGTAGCTACAGAAAGTAAATATGGTAAGCAACTCAACCGCATTTTTGAAACTTCATTTCAGTTCTTGTAGAGTTTAATCAGCTTTCTTTTCCCATGGACATTACCTTCAATGAATTGGAGAATTATATTCAGTGTTAGACTTCGTGGCAAATCGCATATGACCTCATTTGACGTATTTAGACAAATCATTGTAGAAAGCATATTCTGTCGTTCCTTATTTCTTTTGTACATGAAAAATATGAAAATATTGTGAAACACACTACTCTAATAGAGACCACTATCCCGGTCATTACATCAGTTATGTCAAGAAATTAATGTAGCAGATATGAAGCATATACAATTTTAATAGTATATTATAACTTTTCTCGCATTTTTGACAATTGCTGCTATTTTTTCATAATCTTGATTTAAATCTAATATTTGTCATAATGTTTGCTATCTGATTATTTTTTTCTCTTTAAAAATATCTTTTTATGCAATCTATCCATTTTCTATTGGTGCTGTTTTAGTTACGTACTTTTCTCTTGATAATTTTAACAAATAAAAATAATTCAGAAAGTATTTATGCCCTATATTTTCCTACAAAGATACTCTTTGATAATTACTCACTTAAGCAGTATGTAAACTTAAATGATCGTTTAAATGATGTTAATTAACAAAACGGACAAAAGGAACAAAAGTAATCTGAAATCACACATTTTACACAAACTTTTGTCTATGCCTGACTCATTCTATTTTTCCTACAGCGTTTTTTCTACATTATTTCCAATCAATTCCTGGATGTAACCAATGCTTTTATCTACTGGGCCATGTGTCCTTGAAGACATCATTGTATGATGTTTGCGGATTTATACACCTAATGTCAGAGTAATCATTTTTTATCAGATTTTATATTGCAATCTTGAATCTAAAGACTTTATCTAGCAATCCGTCTTACTGGTTCCCACAATGCATTTATTTCTATGCTTGGCTGACAGAAGATTTTGGTGGAAAAACGTTGGTTAGCTCAATTTGACTTAACCCTAAGCGTCGTGAGTTCAGTACCTGACTACAGCTGTGGTGCACAAATAATTTGGAGAGTTAAGCTAAAGTCGTGATAAATAAGACATCCGAAGGTAGAATGTCTCATGGAATGAGAACGATATCTCCCAGCAATCGAAATAAACAGTTTGATTTGAAATTCCAATCATCTTAAAAAGCCGGAGGGTACAATGATCAAAACTTCGATAATATAGCAATAAAAATGAGGACAACAGTCTGAACAAAGTAAATAATGTAAATACGGCTTCATCTCAGCAATGTAGACAAATACTCTTTTACCCTGTTCTAAAATCAGTCTTAAATTGATAATGTTTTGCAATGCATAACAGTGGACATAGTACTTTCAATTATATTCAGTGCCCCTGAATCATAGAAAAAATCAACCCCGAATGATTATGTTTAACTGTTTGGACGGATGTCTGAGAGTTATGTATAGGGCTCTTTTTTCTCAAGAAATATATTTAATTGTTTTTACTAGTTGGTTAGTTTTTCATCTCATCAGATCAAAATATACTGTTCCAGAATAAAGAAGGGTATTTGAGTGGATTATGAGCAACATTTAGATGAAATTTATGGTTGACATTTAAAAGAGTATATGCATTCTTAGCTCACAAGACAGAACTACAACACGGTGCAGTGTATGATTAATTTTACTTTGCTCACATCTGTCAAAAGTCATTCTGCACTTATATCAAAGCAGTGTGCGTGTATTAAGTTACTTTCTAAAAAATGCGTGTTGCTGCTGTATTTACTAGGCTTCCCACGCAAGCCCGGATGTGACACATGGTCATTTTAATGTGGGAATTCCCGGCCATATAGCCGGGCCAAAAATATGTCTGTCTATTTTTACCGAGTCGTGGTTCTACCCTTCGGCGGAACCACGACTGGGTTTGTGCTCTCTGCTCGGAAGCAGAGAGCTGACAGTGTTATAGAGTTGCAGAGCAGCCATATGCGTGTTGCTGCACGCTTATTAAATTGACGAATATATTCTTTATTAGAAAGTTTCTTGTCAGCCCATAAGCTTTCAATAGTTTAATTATATCTCTTATCGTACTGCTGATCATTTTATTATCTATATACACGAATATGAAGGCCAGTTACCACTCTCTGAACATTGGATTGACCTAGTCAGTCACCTGACCTAATTTCATCATTAAATCATATCTCTTATTGTACTGCTGAACGTTTTATTATCGATATAAACGAATATGACGGCCATTTACCCCTTGCCGAACATCAGACAGACGAAGTCAGTCACCTAACCTAATTCCATAACAAATCTATTGAAGAGATTGAAAATTAGTGATTATCAGAGGAATGCTAATAACTTGAGAAAATTTAAGTAAATTTCTAAACAGAAATGCAATAAAATTATATTTCATTTTTTCTTATCTCTTGTTGCTGTAATAGCAGATAAAAGTCAGCGTATTAAATTTCGAGTGCGTTCTCCGTGTGTCCGATGGTTTTGCTTTGTATTTTTTAAACTCTCCGAAATATTAAAAAGTGTAAACATAGTTTTGAAGTAATAATTTTCCTTAAATATTGAAAAATAAATTAATAGAAACTCATACATTATAACATTATTACAAAATATAATAGCTTTACCCTGTTTTAAGATATTTTTATATATTTAGGTGATATTTAGAAAATATTTAGCGTCAAAAGATTGCCATATGATAAAAATACTAGAGAAATCATTAACATAAAAAACTTCTAATATGAACTCTAATAAAAAAAGGGTTACTGAAACATTAGGTATAAAAGTCCCCAAATGCACTTGCTTTTGTTCCCAAATAATGGATATAGATTTTGGTTAATTCCAGTAACTTGACCCAAAGAATTGTGTGTTCAATAACAGATTACAGCTGTTGTAAACAAATTCTAAGAGTTAATACTACCAGAAGTGGTTACTCAAAAGAAATGAGAATGATCTACCACAGTGATCGTAATAAATGGTTCGGTTCGAAAGGTCTAGCATTTGAAGAAGGCCGCAGCGTACAACGACCAAAACGATTTGAATAGGAGGACAATAGTACAAATAACGTACATAGTATATATTTAGGTGGTTTAGAACAATTTTAAATATAACGTTTCTAATGTCTAAGTATAATAAATACAATTCCCTCATTGTATAGATATTATTAAATTCGTTTAGAAAATATAAAGTCGTTTATAAAACAGAAAACTTGGAGATGATACTCTGTTTGTATAACAATTTTAGTGCATATATAAAATGACAACTTCAATCACCGACTCATATTTCAGTGATGATAATTTGCTATAAAATATATTGTATTTACGCATTGTTGAAATCATAAAATATTTAATATCAAAGAATAATGATTTTAACTTAAATTGCAACTGATAAACCAGTACAATATATTTTATCCGAATCTGACTTTGCAAATTTAAAATAAAACAAAGTAATTTCCAGAGTCTCAGTAAATAAGGTATTTCTTCGAATTCCGAATTCCGATTGCTCCCCATTATTATTATGTCATTTTTCATCATATTTCGATTTCTGCTTTGGTCTCACTACCAACCAAGTCTGCGGGGAGACCTAAGGCAGGTAGTGTCGTGTTGTTATGACTCCATTTCATGTTTTTCTATCTTCCCTATCATCCCTAGCATTACATAGATAAAGTTTTCCTTAGTGTGTGGGCTGTACTTAATAAGACAATTTTTTGTATATCTCTTAAGCTGGGGTTTCCAGGGATTCTTTCAATGTATTGTTTTGTTTCATTTTTTATCATTCCAAGTGCACCTACTATCACTGGCACGATTCTTGATTTCAATTTCCACATTTTTTCTATTACAATTTCCAGGTTTTCATATTTTGACAGTTTTTCGAATTCCTTGGTTGCTATGTTACAATCCGCTGGACAAGCCATATCAATTAATAGACAAGGGTTTTCTTTCTGATTTTTAACAATAATGTCCGGCCTATTTGTTTCAATATTTCTGTCTGTGTAGATGGTGTAATCCCATAGAATAGTGACATCTATTTCTGTAACCGGTGCTGGGTGATGTTCATACCAGTGTTTGTTTACATACTTTCCATAGTGTTTGCACATTGTCCAATGTAAATATTACCCCATTCTATCGTGACGGCTTTTATATTCATTTGGAGCAAGTAGAACATTAGATGGTTTATTTTTTCTTGATATTTATCACAGAACCTGCATTTTGGATCCACATTATTATGTATAATATTTGCCTGAAAGTTCATAGTAAAAATAAATTTGGTGTTACGTTGCAAGAATAAAGCCTTCAGTTTCAGACTTTAATCCAGATGCACGTAACCATCGATGAGTATTAACTTTGTCAACATTGGATTTATTGGCACGTACTGGATATTGGCCATGCAGAGGTTTGTCATGCCAGCTTTGTTTCATCTGTTCAAGAGCTTTATCCTTGGCTTTCTTTTTCATATTTTTTGCCGCAATAGTTGGTTCTAGGCTTCTGATTTGCTTTTCTACAGAACCTACTAAATGTAAATCTTGTTTGTATTTACTGCCTTGTTTCATTATTGAATATTTTTTCTTTTATTATTATGTAAATTTTCATCATATTTTTATTTCTGCTATGGTCGCACTACCAACCAAGTCTGCGGGAAGACCTAAGGCAGGTAGTGGCGTGTTGTTATAGCTCCATTTCATGTTTTTTCTATCTTCCCCTATCATCCCTAGTATTACATAGACAAAGTTCTCCTTAGTGTGTGGGCTGTACTAAATAAAAATTTTTTTTGTATATCTCTTAAGCTGGGGTTTCCAGGGATTCTTTCAATGTGTTATTTTGTTCCATTTCTTATCATTCCAAGTGCACCTACTATCACTGACACAACTCTTGTTTTCAATTTCCACATTTTTTCCATTTCAATTTCCAGATCTTTATATTTTGACATTATTATTATTATTATTATGTCATTTTTCATCATATTTCGATTTCTGCATTGGTCTCACTACCAACCAAGTCTGCGGGGAGACCTAAGGTAGGTAGTGGCGTGTTGTTATGACTCCATTTCATGTTTTTCTATCTTCCCTATCATCCCCAGCATTACATAGATAACGTTTTCCTTAGTGTGTGGGCTGTACTTAATAAGACAATTTTTTGTATATCTCTTAAGCTGGGGTTTCCAGGGATTCTTTCAATGTGTTGTTTTGTTCCATTTTTTATCATTCCAAGTGCACCTACTATCACTGGCACAACTCTTGTTTACAATTTCCACATTTTTTCTATTTCAATTTCCAGGTCTTTATATTTTGACAGTTTTTCAAATTCCTTGATTGCTATGTTACAATCCGATGGACAAGCCATATCAATTAATAGACAAGTTTTCTCCTTCTGGTTTTTAACAATAATGTCTGGCCTGTTTGCTTCAATTTTTCTGTCTGTGTAGATGGTGTAATCCCATAGAATAGTTACAACTTCTATTTCTGTAACCGGTGCTGGATGATGTTCATACCAGTGTTTGTTTACAGCTTTTCCATAATGTTTGCACATTGCCCAATGTAAATATTGCCCAACTCTATCGTGGCGATTTTTATATTCATTTGGGGCAAGCACAGAACAGCCTGAGATTAGGTGGTCTATTGTTTCTTGGTGTTTATCACAAAACCTGCATTTTGGATCCATATTATTATGCATAATATTTGCCTGAAAGTTTCTAGTGAAAAGACTTTGGTCTTGTGCTGCAAGAATAAAGCGTTCAGTTTCAGACTTTAATCCAGATGCACGTAACCATCGATGAGTATTAACTTTGTCAACATTGGATTTATTGGCACGTACTGGATATTGGCCATGCAGAGTTTTGTCTTGCCAGCGCTGTTTCATCTGTTCAAGAGCTTTATCTTTGGCTTTCATTTTCATATTTTTTGCCGCAATAGTTGGTTCTTGGCTTCTGTTTTGCTTTTCTACAGAATCTACTAACTGTAAATCTTGTTTGTATTTACTGTCTTCTTTTATTATTGAATATTTTTTCTTTCTTTCTTCATGTTGCCTTACTAATTGTATCATCCAATCCTTTGTTGTTTCTATGTATGTTAGTAAGCCAATAGTTGTTGTCTTGTATGACAATTCCAGCTGAATAAGACCTCTTCCACCTTCTTTACGGGGTATGTATAGACGATCTACATCAGCCTTTGGATGATGCATCTTATGCTTAGAAAGAAGCTTTCTTGTTTTAGCATCCATTCGCCTGATGTCGTTTAGAGTCCAGTTTAAGATGTTAAAGCTATATTGGACAACTGGGATTGCAAGGCTCTTAATGGCCATAACTCTGTTCTGTGAATTTAATTCAGTTTTTAATATCATTCGTAGCCTTCTATTGTACTCTTTACGCACTATTTCTTTCATTTTTTTATGGTGAATGTTTTCGCTCTCATTTACACCTAGGTATTTATAAGCTTCTGGTTTCAATTCTTTTATTGTTACAGCAGTGTCTAGGCTAATTGAGGATGTTTCTTGTATTGATCCAGGTAAAACTGTAGCTTTAGCACATTTATTCAAATTAAATTTAATTCCAATGTCTTCGCTGAAGCATTTTACAGTTTGCAGAAGACCTTCCAGCTCATTATCATTCTTAGCATATAACTTCAAGTCATCCATGTAAAATAGATGGCTTATTTTCTTTTGTCCTATTTTATAACCACATTCTGTCTTATTAAGTTGACTGGTTAGTGCTATTAATGATATGCAGAATAGTAAGGGAGATAAAGAATCACCTTGAAATATACCTCTTTTGATGTTTATTTCATCAGACTTATAGGTTCCATTTATATGATTGAGGTAAAGGGTTGTTTTCCATATAGACATGCACTGTTTGATGAAATTGATGATGACGGGCGATATCTTGTATATATTTAAAGTCTTTAAAATCCAGTCATGTGGCACACTATCGAATGCCTTTCGGTAGTCTATCCAGGCTGTACTAAGATTTTTCTTTGTACTGTAGCAGTTTTCCAGGATCATTTTGTTAATCAGCAATTGGTCTTTACAACCATAACAGCCACGTTTGCACCCTTTTTGTTCAAGCGGTAACATGTCATTTCTTTCTAAGAATAAATATGTCTGCTTTGTTAAAATAGATGTTAATAGTTTATATGTTGTCGGGAGACATGTAATTGGTCTGTAGTTTTTCGGATTTTTTGTGTCACCATTCTTGGGTAGAAGAAATGTAATTCCTTTTGTCAACCATGCAGGAATTTTAGTGGGGTCGTCAACCATTTCTTGAAGTTCTTTTGGCTAGTTTTTTATGTGATGCGCTTAAATGATATAGCCAAAAGTTATGAATTTTATCTATGCCTGGGAATTTCCAATTGTGTGTTTTTTTTAGTGCATATTTAACATCATCTTCTGTAATTCCAGACCATGTCTGTTCGGATTTATTTTTCATTCGTTCTGTCTCTTGCGTAATCCAATGTACTTCCTTGCTAAGTTCTTTAGGGCAAGCCCATATCTTTTCCCAGAACTGTGTGACTTCTTCCATTCTGGGGGGTGCTGTCACTTCAATTCTTTTTTTACCTATTTCCCTGTAAAATCTCTTTGTATCAGTCTGAAAAATCTTCTTTTGTCTGTAAAATCTTGCTCTTTTTTCATAGCGTCTTATTCTTTGAGCCTTCAGTTGGATTTTTTGCTTTATTTTTTCTTTATTTGATAAGACGTCATTTTCATTCTTGATGTTATATTTTTTTACGGCTCTTCTGCTTTTCCTAGTTCTTACATTTATTCGTCTACTCAGTTCATCCAATATTGATAATTCTCTTCTAAGTTGTTCTATTTCTTTTTCTATTTTTCTTTTCCAAGGTGGAACTTCACGTCTACGAGACTGCCTTGTTTTTATTTTAATATTTAAATTTTTTGTTGCTGCTGTTGCTGATGCATATATTATTTCGTTAAGATTTGTATGAGGGTTTTCATCCAGTATTGATTTCAGTGCTGCATTTTACAGTTTAATAGTTCGGAGGTTTTGTTTTGTTGGTTGGAATTTTGGGAGCTGTTCACGTTCCTCCATTGTAATACTTTGTATTTGACTTAGATGGTTTTTTATTTCTATCTTGGCTTCCTGTATATTGTTCTTATTTTCTGTCAAATAATTATCTTCGATGTGTTCTGAACTCGTTTTATTTTTGTCTTTTAACAGACTCAGACTCAGATCACACCTTTCCAGCACTTTTATTATTATTATTATTATTATTATTATTATTATTATTATCCTAGTCTTTCTCTCCTCCTCCTCCTCCTCCTCCTTCTTTTCTTAACAACAACCACAAGAATATTAATATCAATATTAATATTATATTACCCATTGTTTCTCTTCCCTCCGATCATATATGACTTTATTAGTGTACTAATATGGCCATGTTCTTTTGTTATGAACTTTTTTGAGTGAGAAATTTAATTTTTTAGGGTTTGGTATTATGAGGAAAATGAGAAATTACCCCCAAATTTAAAATCTGTTGTTTCTATATTTTTTTCCAATTTAAATTAAGTTAAATCATATTATAGCTAATACCATTTCAATATCCCTATTTACGCTCATAAATACAGATACTAGATGAAAAAATCTCGACTCCTGAACATCTGAATATAATTCTTTATTTAATGGTTAAAATGAGTTCTTAAGTCTTGATCGATATTTGTCCTAGAACTAGTATCTTGAACAATATTACGAGGATGAAACTATAAAAAACATATTCTCAACCACAATGCTTACAGAGAAATACTCATATCGGATATACCCTTACTCAGGTCAAAACCATCCGCCTCTCCCAACATAGGAACGAGTTTGAGGGTGACAAATCTGCCATTGGAACAAAATCTTTTAACAACGATGAGCCGCATGGTCTTCAAAACAGAACTATTTCCAACCATATGCTAAGTGACTCAGTATCAAATCATTTAATAAAAAGAAATTGAAAGAAATTGATTCACAAATAATATCAACAAGTTATGACATATTTTTACATAGAACACAAAAGAGCATCAAGGTTTTGACTCAGCAAATATGGAAAAACTACGGTAGTAACTGGATTAAGACCCTATCACAAATCCATACATGCTTGCTAATGTTCACTGGGACATAAAAGTTGCTCAAAATAGAAATATTTCAGAAAAAACTAAATATGACGGAATACAATAACCTATCATGAGAATGGAAATAAATAATATGAAAGAGAATGAGTTAAAAACTAAAATAAGAGAAATACGAAATAGTTATCTCTCAGGAAACAAAAATAAATCTATCTGTGGCATAAACTGCAGATATTTAGATTATGTCAGATAAAGATGGGTCAAACAAAATTAGGAGAGAATTCCTTCAAAACAACAGCGGTAATATCATTCAAGTGAAAAACTTCATCATTTAAGTACTCAGCAGATTCACTCGCACAAAAAAATATCAAACATAGACCAGCTCCCCAAAATTCATGACAAAGTCCTATAAAGATATTGTGCAAATATATAACGCTGCACTGTAAACACAGTTAACATACAAATCACTGAGAAACATCAATCACAGAAGTAAATATTGTCATATAGGTAACAGCTTAAGCACCTAGCTCTAAGCTTGCTGTAAAGACAATGAGAAAAAATCAAACAACAAACAAAAACAGCCAATTTGGATCGCAAAATTGAAGCAGGAAATAAAGATAATCACATGTGTTTTATTGATATGAGATGAGAACTCAAAAAAAACCCAAAACTCTTAAAAAGCAAAAACAGGAAAATCAAGAGGAGATGTAAAATTATATTGCGAAATGAAGTTCCACCAATCAAGACAATACTAAAACAAAAGTTGTAATTGAAGCGTTGTAGATAGTATCGGCAAAATAAGATATTCCAAACAGACCTGAAGAAATATTACAAGGAAATAGGAAAATAATGTTATAGATGTCGAAAAGACAGCATCTATTGAAAAGGTGCAAAAATGTTGGTAAATATTCTGAGTAGTCCAAAGGAATATAACCCCAATGAAAAATGGATCCGATGAGAAAAACGAATGATAGATAAACCTGTAAAGGAATGGGAAAATATAACTAAGAGTAACGCTATAAAATTTTAATGAAATTATAATACTGAAAATCTTCATAAAACGTCGTCTAATAATCACTGAAGGTATTACATGTATACTTCCATCAACGGATGAACCTGATTATTCTAAAACTTATAGGCCAATAATATGTTTGCCCACCACTTATAAATCAATCACGTCTATCCTGACGAACATTATTTACACATTTCTCGATAAAAACAAAATTATTTCCCTGGAAAAGAAGGAATGTCGGAGAGGTTCATATGGTTTCAAGTTGATCCTAGAAAATTACAGGAACAGAGGTAGATATCTCAGCACAACATAGATATAATGCTGTAAAACCCTTTGCTAGAGTGCCATTCTTTTGGCTCTTTAGGGCTTTGAAAATGTACAAAGTCTTCTCGTTGATAGCTAATTTCTTTAAACGCAGTATTGGAATCTAGAAAATAGCTTTAAACTTAAATCCCACCAGAGACACTGCCACTTCCGACCTCCTGAATATCCGACAAGAATTATTTCAAGAGAACTACTTGTCAAACCCTCGGATGTTACTGTTTTTACGCATAAATTACATAAGAATATAGATATAAGTAAACAACAAAGTAGTCAATTATCTGCTCTATAGGGATAATATCAATCCCCTTGCAAAAGATGAAATGAGTTCAATGGTTTGCTCAATACTGTAAGATATTTCAGTGAAGACATAAAAATGTATTTCGGACTAGATACATGTGTAGAGGTAACATCCAAGAAAGGGTGAATGACAGAAAAACACTCAGCAGGTTTATATTTTCTTAGGAATATTAGAGAGCCCGAAAAAGAAGAGGCCTGTAGGGACCTAGGAATTAGCGAAGGAGATGGAATACAGTGCACCCGATAAAGAAGAGAATAAGAAAAGAATACTATAGACGTATGTGTTTGATACAGAATTAGATTAAAAAAACAGAATAGTAGCCATAAACACATTGGTTCTTTCCGTGGTTCGATACAGTTTCAACATTTATTACGGGATCATAGCTGACATTATGCGAATGGACAACAAAACGAGAAAGTTTCTCACTTGTTTCAGCATGCATATTCTGAGGCTGATGTTGATTATTTATATGTATCCAGACCGACTGGAGGCAGAAGATTGGTTTCAATAGAAGTGTCATACAAAACTACAAGAATAGGCCTTCAAAGATGACTGGAATATACGCGTCCGAGCACAGGAAAGAAGTAAGAAATTTTATTCAGTATTGAAAGAAATCAACAAATCCAAAATGGAGCTTTAATTAAGTAAAGAAATTAAAACACCATGCACTTACAGCAGCTGCTTGAACTTTAAAAAGAACGCAAATTCAAATGCAATCAACCAGAAACAGAAATAATAACAAGATAAATCTATTGACTGTCAAGATTCTGCCCGTACCAAACCATCTGATATAGACAAATACTATATCCGTCACTGGCTACTTCGTACAAGTTTAGAAGTTGAATCTGCTGCACAGGAACAATGACTAATAACTAGAAATTACCAAGCACACATACTGAAATATTATGTTAAACCAATATGCAGATTTTGTGATAAGTAAAAAGAAACAATTGACAATCTTATAAAAGGGTACATGGAATTTGCAACCACTGAATATAAATTCCAGCAGTGGGTCAATATCTGCATTAAAATATTTGCAACATTTAGGGAAAAGAAACTTCATGAAATTAGTATGAACACCACCCAGATCCAGTTCCGGAGATAAAACCTCTATCATATTTATGCAAAATTAAAATGCACACAGACAGAACGATTAAAGCTAATCGTTCTTAAATTGTGATCAGAAACGTAAAACAAAATCTGGCTTTTTATTAACATTACAATTCCTGCAGATTGTAATGTGCCGTTGAAGAACTTAAAAAAAATCATCAATACACAAGGATCTTGAAATCGAAATCTCAAAACTGTGGCATATGAGGACAATCAACAACTCCAGTTGTAACTGAAGCCCTCTAACTGATTACAAAATATTACAGTAAACCCATTCAAGGGGTTGATGGCAGTACAAGCCTTTAAAAAATACAAAAAATTTACTGACAAATACAGCCCACACTTTACGAAGGGACATATCCAGGCAAAATATATGCGACCTTTGGTGTTTTTTCTCAAAAATTGATATGTGGAAAATGTAATGATGTCAGGAAATTTCATGGTGAAAGGAAATAAATAATAATAATAATAATAATAATAATAATAATATATTATTATTATTATTATTATTATTATTATTATTATTATTATAAAATTTCTAATTCAGTTTTGATATTTCTTCACTAGCCATCATTGGATGTACTGCTTACATTTTACTTTTTATTCTATAAACACATAGCAATTTTACTGTCTAGAAAAACATGAATGCACTAACTTTTGTCGAAATCAGTCACTGAAGAGCAAAATATCAATAAAGGATCTCGATAAAGTTACATCTAATGATTTTTACTTGAACTAGGTTTATTAAAATAGATATCAATATTTCAAACATATTTGTCTTTAAACTTCAGATAATAATTGAACAAAATAATTGAATTCCTGCACTGATTAATTAATAAGCAGTTACTTTATTTCTCTTTAGACTTTCATCATTCGAAGAATTTAGATAATTTCTTTAGATCAAAGAATGTTGGGGAAACAAACACATACTATTTAATTGTTAAATGAAACACGTAAAACGGATGTAGTCTAAATATAAAAGTAAATGATAATTTATATATTATCATTGTTATTTCTCTTGACGACGCAGTAATTGGCCTCAAGTATGTCATAGAGATGTTTATGTTAACACTGGCATATTTCGTCAGCAGCATTTATTTTGCTTTTGTTTCACAATATTAATTATTCACAATATGTATTCTGTAAGCCTTAAGCATCAATTCAGTTTGTGTGCGAAATTAACATAACTACATTTTTTTTCGTATAGAAATTCATTTCAATGCCTAAAGCAAAACATTCAAACCAGACTGTCTGGCACGACACAGTGACCCAAATGGCATAGCCGTAAACCTATAAATTGATTCAATATAATAATTTCAATTGTTACCTGTAAGAACAAGAAGGCGCAATGAATTATTCTCGTGGAGGTTAGCATCATCCATGCCGATCTAAAGCGACACTCTTATCTATTATAACTAAAAGATATCAGCCTTATTTTTGAGGCGTTAAAATTGACAATCCATTACCTGTCAGCTTTATTATGTAGGAACTATCTAACTTACTCTTAAGATTGCAATGTATCGTATTTTCATTAGCATGAAAACCGAATTAGAAAATGATGAAAAAAAAAAGATTTTTTATGATGATAAGAAACAATGTTTGTACAAGAACAATGAACTCAGGAACTATTGCATTAAAGTGAAAATATCTACAGAAGTGGTTTTTCGTGTTATTTATTTATTTGATTTTCTTGATTCATCTCTCCAATTATGTTGACTGTTACAATCAATCTTTATTCAAAATTTGATTTGCATCAGGTTTTGGGAAATGAGTCTGACGAGAACGATTTAGCAACCCCTTTTCTAGGCCCTCGATCTCAATTGCAGCTTTTTTAGATTAAACACACCATTCCCGATATCATTTAAATGTTACGCTCTGTAAGTACTGCTCATATTTTTTTTTTTTTTTTTTTTTTTTTTTTAATCATCTCACCCCAAGCAAGGCATTCCACTGCCACTATTGCGCATGGGGCTACATAGGGGAAGGTAAAGAGAAGGAGTGGATAGACATAGGGAATGTCAGGAGAAAGGTGATAGATGAGTAAGGATAGCGAGGATGAGTGTCGGGCAGATGGGAAGAGTGTTTGATAGAATGGGAGCAGGTTAGTGTGTTAGGAGATGTCTATTGACCTTACATTTAAACTCCTGGAGATTGTAGACGTCGGGGAAGCAATCGTTTGGAAGAGAATTCCACAGTCGGGAAGTGCGAGGAAAAAAACTGTTGGAGTAGAAGTTACGGCTGCATTTTATCGATTTCACTGTAAAAGGGTGGGATCTAGTTGCTAATCTAGTATCTCGTGCAAATTCGTATTTAGGGGGCACCAGTGATCTAAGTTCATCGGAGCAGAAGCCGTGAAAGTATTTATAGAAGAGACACAGCGAAGCCACGTCTCGCCGGTGGGAGAGAGACTGCAGGCGGTCTGCCAATCATATGACTGATTATATCGACTAAATAAAAATTTTGAAATTTTTTAGATGAATCCTAATCAATGGAACAGCCTTTTATTTTTCTGATTTTAATTTTCTGTTATTTCACTTTTATTAATGATAAGATTAATGATAAGATTGAAAGTAAGAGTAGAAAGTATAGATTTCCATTAAAATTCCAAGGCCGTTAAATTAAGATGAAAATAAATCTAACACAAAAGAATTGAGTTTAAAACTGTACTAAAATCAATGATTGAAGTTCTTGTAATATGATGAGCAAATATTTAATTTTCAGGTAAGAGTCGCTTGAAATTAAAACAAATTCGTTTAATAAACATGTCAGACAGTTATGACCTGTATCTATAAATTATAAAAACTCAGAAACAATGGTCACTTCCATTTCAATTACGGTCTTTTCTGTCCATGATTAAATAACGACTCAGTTCAGTTATTTGTTAATTACATTACACTTCTGCATGATCGGCCAAGAAAAGAATTATACTTCAATTAGAAATCAAAACAAAAACAGTTTGACTAGAAAATAAATATTTGTTAATAAACTTAACGAATGTTTAGAAAAATCAGTCAGAAGGTGATAGGAAAATTTAGTAATTATCTAGATCTAGCAAGTATTGAATTATTTTGGTTAAGATTTCAGATTTAGTATTGAGTCCCACAAAATTACAACATTGTGCCAACGCCACAATGCTGGCTATCAATATTCACTCTGAACTTGAGTTAGTAGTGTGGGCAAATGAAACGGTTTTAAACATGAAAGGCACAACACTTACATTTCTTTCATATAATCTACTAAGAGAAACACCAAAATGTTATTTTCTTTCTTTTAAATTTTGTGATGGGGAATTTACGATATTACTAGCTGTGTTTTTCGACGTTTCGTTATTAATAATTGAAATTCGGTAACACTTAAGTACTAGCAATTGTTGATCTACCTCATTAATTATTTTAGTCTTCATTGTTTGATCGCTTGTTAAATGACGGCAGAAGATAAGTACATCCTCAGTACAATATTCCCTTCTTGAGGACCCAAAATATGTTGCATGCTTCACTTTATACTGTCTAAATTTACAAACAAGGAGACGCATGAGTTTTTGAGAACAAAATGTGCAGATATAAAATATTCCTTTTTGCTCGTTAATGTATGGCTAACTTTCGTATTTTTTAGAATTACTAGACAACGTGGTTTTTATAACCTTTCATAAAAAGACAACAATATCCAAAAAAATAAAATAAAATATTGATTTAAATACGAGGCTGAAAATACAAAATATTAACAGAAGTTTCAACATTTGAACACTTCCCTAACGATAATCATTAAAGATATGACTCTAATAGATCGGCATATGAGATCCTAACTATAATTGCGTACAGAACCAACTAGGCACTAGACAATACATACACCACAGGGTTCATACACGCTTGATATATCAAAGGCCTTTTACAATATGTGGCAACTGATAATGCTACAAAAAACATTTTTGCTATGCATTTTATGGAAATGCTTTCACAAATATCAAATACTTCCTGAATGTGGTTAACTGTAAATGAAATAAAAGCTGAAACTAAACAGAAATCTGAATTGCCAAATCCTGGCAGCTGGTTTCTCCACTCACCTTGTCCTGGAACTAAATGTGTGTGGGTAATATCGTACAAATTTGAATACATCCATAATCAAACCGGTAAATTTCCATCAGCGAGTTGCACCTAAACCTTCAACCATTATGATAGATGGGAGTTCTCTCAAGGAGGCTCCTTGTTTGAATGTTTACTGGGATTTAAGCTCACTTCAAGCATCTGGTAGAATTCATGTATACGATGCATACGATGTATTGCGAAAGTTTGAAAAATAGTAATTGTAATGCTCCAGTAAGCGTTTGATACGCTGACTATATTTTTAAATATAAGAATTAGACGAAAGATGGAGTATTAGATATAATATCTGGTCTGGATATTTCCATTATACACTTGCCTCTTTTGACAGAATTCAAAAGTGTCTACTTGGCCTTGGGGGTGATTAATTATTTCCTATTTATAACCTCTGCCCCACAGATCAAACAGCGCTTTTTATCGCTAATGCCCTGGCTAATACTGGTTGTGCCAGCAATGATCTTTGCATCAAAGGAAACATCCTGCCATGTACACATGGATGACTCATCCCCATTCTTTTTGCATTATATTTTTCCACGTAAAATGCTTATTTCCAAGAACGTCAAACTGACCCAGACAACATGCAGGATGTTATCTATATTACTACAGTGTCAAACCCTTTAAGTCTAGGTTTAATCGTTATTTTTTTCTTCCATAACATTTTGTACTGTCCACTTTCCATTTTCGTTCGTTCACATAAACACAAACAATAAGCATATTTACTTTTACTGAATAAATATTATTATAAAAAATATACATTTAAAAATACTGAACACGTTTTTGTTAATTCGACTAAAGTTTACAGGCTTTTACAATTTTTAGATAGAGTATATGTAATTATACAATATTTCCAATTATTTTATGAAAGCCATTAATTACATCTTTTTAGGAACTATATTTTTATTAACTTATGCAACTGTAAGAACATATTATGAAACTCGAGTATTGTTCAGAATATTTTTAAATAAATATGTATAATAATATTGCAATATTATGTTTTACTTACAGATGGGTAATTATTTTGGGGGATCGTAAAAATATAAAATGTCAAGCGGATAACAAGATAATTTTGTAAATTTGAGATTCATTGGAACTTCTTTAGATTTGCGTAAATGTTAAACGTTTGTCAGAGAAGAGTGAAAAATGTTTTTAGAATATGACAAAGTGAAAGAAGGTAAAACTGTAATAAAAAGAAAAATGATTGAAGCAAAACCATATATTAGAAAAAGTTAATTTTATGGTTTAATATATAGAAAAATGTCATAATTTACTAACAATTATTAAAAAGAAAACAACCGAGGTACAACAATTCAGGCATCCTATATAGAGAATGAAATAATTCAGGTGAATGAGTATACAAAAAACTGATTTGTAAATAGTAATTCAGCGACAAATATAAAACTAAATAGAATAGACGTTCTGGTTAAGCACGAATAGAGGTTGCCTTCTTCCTGGAAAACAGCAAACGAAAAGTGTAAAAAACAATTCGAGAAAAGTGTCAAAATAAATTTAAATAATGGCCTTAATTTTTTGAACATGATGTTTTTCAGGCCGTAAATAACTTTTAATCTAAAAAATGTATTCCTGCAAAAAAATGCTCAGTTATATTTTACAAAGCTCGCTTTTCTCAAACTAAGCAGACACGTTTCAAAAGACGGCCTAGGATCTTCCAGGTATTATTAAACTTTTAAAGTCCATCATTAGAAGAGATGTATGAGAAAGTGAATCAATATTTAATAAAAGATGCTATCTAATTAAATTTGTTTCACGTAATGGTATATACAAAGCGATGCAAATTTAACAATATAAAGATGGAATCTTGACGATGGTTTTAGCAAGTGAATTATTATCTTATTCAGTAATACGGGAATCTTGCTAAGTTAATAGTATAATAAAGTATTTTCATGTATGGAAAATGTTATCCACACCATTACCATATATACTTCTTTTGTGTGCCGTGTAGGACGAAGGCGATAATCGCTCACCAAAATTGCCTCTGTGTTGTAGCTTTTAACAAATTTAATCCCCCTAGATATATGATCAATTATATGTTTCTGTTACATTTATAGAGAAAATATATCTATTTCCAAATAAAAACATAATGTTTTGAAACGACTTATTATCCATATCTTTTTAATATTCTTGGATTTTATGAGCTTGCAAATATATATTAAGTATACCCAGGAAACTTTATCAATAACATTTGTTCTAATAGCAATTTTGTAATGGATTTTAACTGTTGTTTTTACAACGATGACTTATATAAGCGTATCTATATGTGTTTACATGTGTGCTTATATATGTATGTGCATATGTTAGTAGGTTTGTGCATGTGTGAATTAGCGATTTCTTGCTTTTAACATATTTTGTAGTAATAATGCCTGTTAATAATATCTGCTTTCTCAGCTTTCTATTGTTCCTTTCTAACTAGCTTGTACTCCTCACTCTTTTCTTATTAATCTTTCTACATTTATGTAACCCCCTGCACATCAGTGGCGTTTCTGCCTTGCTCGGGGTGAAATGATTAAAAAAAAATGTATTAAGATTAGGCGGGTACAAGATATTTCATTCTAGGTTCGATCGCATAACATCATTATATTTATAAAGAGTAAGATATCAAATTAAATCTTATAACAGCATGGAATATCATGATAGATCGATGTCTGCTTGATAGCCAGCGGACATTAGTTACAAAAGCTTGTTTGGCTTTTATTTATTTATCTGGTAACGCTTCTCTGGAAAAATCTATTTTAATTTGAATATTGACCGATCAAAGTAAACGTATAGTAAAATATGCTTACAAGTTCCTCTATTTTATTTTAGTACGCTGCATCCTGAAAATGCAAAAGATATAACCTCCAACAGATTTATCAAATAATGATGAATAATTTACCGCACATTAAGGAAGATACGGTTATATCAATTTAAAATTAAAATGTATTAACGGAAAGAATATTCTGTTTGAGATCATACGTAATTTACTACATCTTTTATAAATATGTATCATGTTGGCCCAAAAATTTGTTCAGCGATTAAAAAGAAAATTTATTTAATTAAGTGAACAATCTTTTCGGCCAATTCAGCATATATTTATAAAAAACGTCGTAAAAAGAGATTACTGATTGCAGTTATAAGTTCCTCAGAGTTAACACTATGAAAATATTTTACTTTCAAAAACTCTGAATAGAAGAGGCAAAATTGAGAGCAAATATTTTCACCGAAATTCACAAGACAAATGTAAAATTGTAAAAAAGATGGACAAAAACAACTGTAGAGGCCAAACATTTTCTAAGGTTCATCTTGAAATACAAAAACAGTGAATATCGATTATGAAGAGTTAGAAATCAGATACTAATTCATATATGAAATGTCACATATTATATATATATATATATATATATATATATATATATATATATATATATATATATATCCGAGTGAATACAGAACGAAGAATTCTTACAACGTCCAAAACATTAATTTAAAACAGTGCTCGATATATAATATATAGAGCTGTGAATGAGGCATTGACGTTTCAATGTTGACATGAGCGTACTTTCGTAGCGGTTATATATAGAATAATTATGTACCTGTTCTAAAATATAATTTATAATATATATATATGTATATATATATATATATATATATATAGATAGATAGATAGATAGATAGATATTCGTCATCCACATAAAAGCCTGTCTCGCTGTATCGTAGCTCATAAATGTAGCTAGACATTCACTTGCTTCTGGCCAGAATCGAAACTCACACACACACACACACACACACACACACACACACACACACACACACACACACACACACACACACACACACGTGACCTAACGTCACGTCACTTTATTTCACTTTAACCTCTGAAATCATAGAACCATATATGTATATAAACCAAAGAAAGGAACCATGAAGTGAGATGACAGACACATAGCTAAAGTTATATGACAGTATTCTACGACTAAAAGTATAAGACATAGCAAATAATTTTTAATTCATGAAATAATTTCTACGGTTAAGATTAAACTCGAGTTAACAAGAGATTGAATTATTTTCCAGATCAGGAGCCAATTCGATTTTATTGAATCTTACATAACATAACTAACTTTTGTAAATTGATGGAAAAAATGTATACTTTTAGAGTTCCTCTTACATTAATTTATTATTAAATTTGATTTTGAGATCGTACGTTGTTCACCAACATATCTAATATCATGTTGTTTACTCAGGTCTGTTTGTGCTTCTTGTGCTATATGCATTATCATTTAATTAAAATGAAGAATTTTGTTTGATATTTATTCAGTTCCTGATCATGGGGAATTCGAAACAAAGCTCGAATATTAGTGTCTAAACACTGGATGCGTGTGTGCGTGGTGATGATATTTTTTCATTTTTTAAATATGTAAAATTTCTTTAAAATATGCTATTTATTTTTCTATTTCTAGAAATACAAAACTTTTCTATAATTGCAAAAATAATCAATAAAACATCAAATAACTAACACCGTTATTCTGTAATATTTTCTCGTGATAATTTTAAGTTTTTATGTAATCTAAGCATGATTATTGCTGAATAGTTGTTTGACGTAAAGGATTCTATACGAAGAAAAGTTCAATTATTCAAACAATATCTGAATATTAATTTGTAAAAAAAAGCAATCTACCGTTTCCGGAGATGTTTATGCGTTTATTTTAATGCTTTTTACTCGATAATGCAAATCAATATATGGAACTGACAACTGATTCATCTGATCTAAAAATAAGCTTACAAGAGTAGTTTAGCTTCAGAATTCTAATATAGTGCATGTTAGTTTTGCTAACGTTTGTAATTATTTAAATGAGGTCGGACATAATGAAAGTATATATATATATATATATATATATATATATATATATATATATATTAGTCATCCACATACAAACCTGTTTCGCTGTATCATAGCTCATCAATGTCGCTAGACACATCCATTTGCTTCTGACCGGGATCAAAACTCTGCCGATTTGGTGTCAGTCAGAGTCGCTACTTCCTAAGGCATAGGCGCATGGAATCACAGAATGGAAACTTTAGCGTGCTATATATAAGCAGTTTATACACACGCCAGTCACGGAAAGAACTCAATTCATTTGAAGAATAACGCATATGTCACAGAATAGAAAAATGTTTTTAAACTTTTCTTCTCTAAAGAAATCAATCATAATGAGATAATAATATATAAGTCATCCAAATACAAGCCTGTTTTGCTGAATCACAGCTCTTAAGTGTGGCTAGACACATATTGTTACGAGGGTACATTTATATATAAAAAATAATATTAATACTGTCTAAAATGAGTAAAGGTTATATTAAGGGATTCTATTGGGCCCTACTTGTTAGTACAAAAATGTTTTAATTCATGAAATGGTCGTAAAAATAAGGAAATTAGAAATAGAACGTTTGATAGATGCTAGAATATTCGAGAAAATTCAAGTAGATTCGAGAGATTTCGGGAAATATGCAAATTAGGCGTTAGCCCCGATAAAAATAGATCTTGGGAAGAGAGTAGTTGTTAAAAGGATTTGCTGACATTATCAACCCCGGTCCGTTTAGGATTTGTATATCAGCAGAAAGAATCTCTACGAAAAGTTGCCGACCAACTAAAACCTGAAAGAGAATCTCATGGAAGTAAATGGATAAATAGATATGTTTAACTCTTTCATTGACTATACTGGAAATTATTCTTTATACACACATTTGCGTATTCCCAGAAAGTATAGCACATAAACTACTTAGATAGCTGAACTGGGTAAAGATATTTAACATCTTATCTTCCCCTTCTCTCCCCGTAATACTCACCAGTAGTAAACTTTATGTTTTTTGTTTAGAATGCAATGAAAATCGTATTTTAAATATTTGTCTGTGATTTAGCTCTGAGTTTTGGTCAGTCAATTTTTTTCTTTTGTGACAACTTATAACATGTAACAATATATATATATATATATATATATATATATATATATATATATAATAAAGAATTTAAACGAATGAAACTATCAATTAGCAAGGTTAATATTTAAAATATATTTAAATGGATCATATATAAATATATAACTATTTCCACCATGTTTGATTACTCCCTATGCTCGTAAATATTCTTTCACCAAAGACATTTATGATAAATTCAACAATAATATATACTACTAGTTATAATGTATTTTTTTTAAAATGACTAAAATAAATACACGCATTTGATAGAATTTTTCAAGATTCTCACCTGTTATTTTACAAAGTGCCCTCCATTAATAAAACAGGATAAAAAGGTTATTTTCTTAATATGACAGTTCAGCACCTTTGAAGAGAAGGGTTTCTAAACATAATGTCCGTCATTACTTGAAAGTGTTACGCTTCTTGCTTTTCGTCAAACAAATATCACTACACAAATATTAACATTTCTTTTCAAGATATAAATGTGTTATAAGTGTGCAATCTGATATCACCATTCATTATTCTTTAAAGGCAAGCTGGCATTGACAATCATAAAACTGTCCCAGATGCATTACTTTTTTACTTTTTGCAGTCTAGGAGATTTTACGATCAATGTAAAAATGGTGCATAAGTGTTTGAATTCGAGCTGACTGATGGTCACTGTCCAGGTTTTGTCAGGAAGTAAAACAAAATCTAGTGGCTGAATGTAATCTCACCCCACCCAGTCCAGCTAACCAGGCGACACATTGCTGTTGTACTTAAGAGTCTACCAGTGCGTTGTGTTATTTAATATCTCAGGTATTCAAAGATAAAAAAACTCACACCAAACAGATAAGCAAGAACCAGGAATAGACGAATATATATAACTATCCTGATTGATAAGTACATATATATCCAAAACACACACACAGGCACACGCGCATACACATACTCACACACACACATATATAGATATTAATACATATACATATAGATATAAACACAAGTACACGCACATATATAGATATATTTCTGGTGTTAATAAAACAGTGCTCAATGTAACATAACAGACCTATAATATATATATATATATATATATATATATATATATATATATATGTGTGTGTGTGTGTGTGTGTGTGTGTGTGTGTGTGTGTGTAAATATAAATAAGACTTAGCGGGGAAATAGCCATTTTCAAAATGTTATTTTAAGACATGCATTTTCAACTTCTTATAAACAGTGAATGAAGAAAAATTCTAAGCCCAGAGGTTAGCTCTAGTAAAGTGTTGGGAGGTATTGTTTTCTATAGAGTTAAGCTAGCGGAAGTTTAGTAGTAATTTCTTCTTTGGTAGTGGGAGGTGCGTGGCTCGATCCTTGAGTTAGTAGTAGTAGGTGTTGTGGAACAAACTGCTTATCCAATTTTTTTAAAGAAAAAGCCTTACTGTGACTAATTGGAAGAATTGAATAATTATTGCAATTAATACTTATATATATATATATATATATATTCTAAGCATATACTGTTAAATATAAGAGAAAATGAATGTCTATTATGTTTAATCATGAGCCGTTCTAAACGTCGTATATTGGCTTTAATTTCAGTTCAAACTGAATAAGAAAAATTCTCCAAAATTTGGATAATTTTTTATTAATTTGCTTCGAAGCTTTCGGCTCACATGAGCTATCTTCAGAGAGGTTATTTAGACGATAATTCAATTACATCCACCATCACCGACGATTTTATTTTGTGTTGACATAAAACTCCTCTAGGCAACGGCAATAGTTACGAAAAATAACAAACGCAGTTATCCATTTTGCAATGCGATTCTATGACGTCACACCGCGTGATAGCACGAAATGACAACAAAACAATGTATTCAAATGCAATGTAACGTGTTATGTCCGGATTTAAAGGTGATTTTATTAAGTGTTGGTTGTTGAGATTTGATGTACCTGTACATGTAAGTCTACAGGAGAGCGTGGTTGTAGTAAAACCGATATATGTCCTGGGTTTTTTTATTTATGTTGGAGAATTTTTGTCTTTATTTTTATTTTTATTTTTTGTCTTTATTTTGTCTTTATTCTCACTGAAATATTTAACAGTATATGTTTAGAAAATTATTTGCTGCCTCGATACATTAAATATATATATATATTCTAAACATATACTGTTAAATATAAGAGTCAATGAATGTCTATTATGTTTAATCATGAGCCGTTCGAAACATCGTATTTTGGCTTTAATTTCACTTAAAAATAAAGACAAATATTCGCTAACATTTGGATAATTTTTTATTAAGTTGGTTCTAAGCTTTCGGCTCACATGAGCCATCTTCAGAGAGGTTATAACACGACATATATTGGTTTTACTACAACCACGCTCTCCCGTAGACTTACATGTCACCTTTCTGATCAGAGTACAATTGAACAACATTTCTCAGAAAAACATAACCATGTCAGTAATATCATACAGATTTTAGTCAACAATAAAATAATCTTCACTCATACACACAGTAAAAAGAACCTTCAGATGTTGGAGGCCATCTACATTAAATCCAAACAACCCACACTTAATAAAATCACGTTTAACTCTGGTCATAACACATTACATTGTATTTGGATATATGGTTCTGTTGTCATTTCGAGCTATCACGCGGTGTGACGTCATAGAACAGCATTGCAAACTGTGTTTGCTCTTTTTGGTAACTCTTGCCGTTGCTTAGCGGAGTTTTATGTCAACACAAGATAAAATCGTCGCTGATGGTGGATGTTTAGTTGTTATGTTTTTGTTTGGCTATAAAACAGTACCAGTTGAATGTCGAATCACCATGGGTTTCTATGATTTATTACTTTCAGTTGTTTCTTATACTATATCATAGTTGGTATCTTGCAAAGTGATATTATTTTGTCTCCTGTTTGGAATTTAATATTTTGCAAATTAAATTCATCGTAAGTTAAACAGTTACGAATGAAACAATTTTATGTTTTCAATAATACTTATGTATTGTATATCACAAACGGAAACTCATTTTACTTTTGTTAATTGCAACTGAAATCTACTATCAAAGAGTAAATGTGAAATTCACGTTGAAAAACGTGAATTTCACATTTATAATTATAGATTCTTAAATATTCTTGAATGGATATAAATGTTTTTTGGGATGCGGTACTTTGAGGCGAAACACCGATTTTTAAGTATCAGCTGAATACACAGTATTTTAATATTTGCTTAAAAATGACATAAAAATGGTGAATAGGTTGTGTAAAGAAGATGGAGGATTACCATCTTTCCAAAGAGGTTAAGAAATAACTATGAACCGTTCTTGATATTAAAGGATTCAAATATGTAACATGCGTTTCCAGTGAGGGTCGAAGTTGTTAGAAAAGGCCATCATAGCTGCAGGAAAGAAAATTATCTATCATGCAACCCCCCTTGCAGAAAGAATCCTTTGAAAATTTGTTGAAAGGAAGACGGAAATTCACTGAGCTGTCTCTATTTTCATGGCAAATGTCGAAGGTGTGCATGTTTATTTCCAGCAGCTAAGATCTTTATAGCCAGAGCACACAACGGAACCACTCGCATTTCCTCCATATTCAAAAATGAAAAAAAAATTCTTTAAATATCTTTTTCCCAAATCTTAATTTGTAAAACACGTTTTTCATAAACTGAACTTCTTACCACATACTCTTCTATTTATATCACACAGCACACATTCCGCATTACAATTTTGATTGTATCCCTGTGACTTAAATGAAATTTCATCACTGTATTATATAAAATCTATTGAAAAGTAGAAAAAATCCGCCAGTGGTCAAAATCTTTCCGGAAATGTATAGAGAAAATTATTATAAGTAAAATCTGAGAACCCATTGCAAACATGAAAACGTATTAAAAGAGCATTCACATAATCAGTGTAAAATGCGAAAGGCACAAATAAATGCTTTTGCTATAATAGTACAATTGATTCAAATTCATCGAGAATATTGTAGTTAACGTCTTTTGTCCAACGTACGATATTTTATTTCATGAGTATATATAAACAAGACTTTTAAATTTTACACACACACACACACACACACACACACACATATATATATATATATATATATATATATATATATATGATGTTCACAATAGTAGCTGACGAAATCTTTCGTGAAACACGACTAGAAGAACTAAGAAAAGCACTAAAGTCAAGAGTTTCCAACAGGCAGAAGAAATGCGATTAGAATCTCTCCGGAATCCAAAAATAAAAAAAATGAAAAACAAAAAAAAAAAAAAACAAACATGAAAAAGAAGAAAACTTTCCCGCATACATCTCCACACACAAGTAACCAATAATTATGTACAAAGATGAAAAAAAGATATATGGAATTACTCAACAAAAACGATAAAATATAGGAAATATTATCGACAACTTTATTTATAGACAAATAGTTAAAAGCAAACGGCAACCCCAAATTTACAAACATACTAACCTCATCGAAATGCTAGCAACACAGGGGGGGTCACAAAATGCAACAAAAAGATGTGCTTATGCAACATAATAATAGAAGGAAATCACTTCAAGTTCGAAACTTTCGAAATAAAAACAAATCTGTGCTGCAACTCAAAAACCGTAATTTATGCTCTAAAATGCGATGAATGCGAAAAATATATGTAGGGTCGACACAAGACCTGAATAAAATAGAAGCCATGCACAGAAATAACATTAAACTAGCCAATAAAATGAAATTGTACGTTTCCGAACGTTTAGACTAATGTAGCGGAGGAAAATTCAGAGTAATGCCTATCTGCAAAAAATTCAGATGATGACACGCTCATGATGCAGGAAGAAATATTTAAAAAACTATACAAAGCTTTGAACAAAATAACAACATGAAAAGCCTAAAATACACACACAGACACATTAAATTCAAACGCGCTAAAAAAGCTAACCATTGCTAAAAATAGTATTTCAAAAACAACTAAAAAGAACAAGATGACACGTAGAGAAGAACTTAATGAAAATCGCTGAAAACAATTCTGAAGTATAAATGCGAAATCAAATTTCCGAAGCCAGTGTAAAAACAATTCTCTGGCCAACGAAAGATCACTGATTCCCAAAACAAAAGCGATTTAAAGTGCGAGTGTGAAAAAGTAACCAACAAACAAACACGCACGCACGCATATGAAATGTTTTAACCTACTCACCGATGACTTACTTATATATACACAATATTTTGGCCATCACAAAATCAAAAGGATCTCGATTTATTCACTTGAAGAGAACCAACTTTAAACTCGAAACACGTTTAGCGACAAAAATACCATTATGGACACAATATCTCATACAAAAAGCAAGTAATAATAATAATAATAATAATAATAATAATAATAATAATGAAGTCCTATAAAAATACAACATTAGAAATGAAAAAAAATGCAAAAAATACAACTGAAAGCTCAAAGAATAAGACGCTATGAGAAAAGATCAAGATTTTACAGACAAAACAAGATTTTTCAAGCCGATGCGAAGAGATTTTACAGGGAAATAGGTAAAAAAAGAATTGAAGTGACAGTCCCCACCAGAATGGAAAAGTTACACAGTTCTGGGAAAAGATATGGGCTTGCCCTAAAGAACATAGCAAGGAAGTAGATTAGATTGCACAAGAGATAGAACGAATGAAAAATAAACCAGAACAGACATGGGCTGGAATTACAGAAGAGGATGTTAAATTTGCACTAAAAAAAGCACACAATTGGAAATTCCCAGGCATAGATAAAATTCCTAACTTTTGGCTATATTATTTAAATACAGCACATAAAAAACTAGCCAAAGAACTTCAAGAAATGGTTGACGATCCCACTAAAATTCCTGCATGGATGACCAAAGGAATTACATTTCTTCTACCCAAGAATGGTGATACAAACAACCCGAAAAACTACAGACTAATTACATGTCTTCCGACAACATATAAACTATTAACATCTATTTTAACAAAACAGACATATTTATTCTTAGAAAGAAATGACATGATACCACTTGAACAAAAAGGGTGTAAACGTGGCTGTTATGGATGTAAAGACCAATTGCTTATTAACAAAATGATCCTGGAAAACTGCTACAGTACAAAGAAAAATCTTAGTACTGCCTGGATAGATTATCGTAAGGCATTCGATAGTGTGCCACATTCCTGGATTTTAAAGACTTTAAATATATACAAGATATCACCCGTCATCATCAATTTCATCAAGCAGTGCATGTCTATATGGAAAACAACCCTTTACCTCAATCATATAAATGTAACCTATAAGTCTGATGAAATAAACATCAAAAGAGGTATATTTCAAGGTGATTCTTTGTCTCCATTACTATTCTGCATATCATTAATAGCACTAACCAGTCAACTTAATAAGACAGAATGTGGTTATAAAATAGGCCAAAAGAAAATAAGCCATCTATTTTACATGGATGACTTAAAATTATATGCTAAAAATGATAATGAGCTGGAAGGTCGTCTGCAAACTGTAAAATGCTTCAGTGAAGACATTGGAATGAAATTCAATTTGAATAAATGTGCTAAAGCTACAGTTTTACCTGGATCAATACGAGAAACATCCTCAATTATCTTAGAACCTGCTGTAAAAATAAAAGAATTGAAACCAGAAGAAGCTTATAAATAGCTAGGTGTAAATGAGAGTGAAAACATTCACCATAAATAAGTGAAAGAAATAGTGCGTAAAACGTACTGTAGAAGGCTACCAATGATATTAAAAACTGAATTGAATTCTCAGAACTGAGTTATGGCCAATAATAGCCTTGCAATCCCAGTTGTCCAATATAGCTTTAACATCTTAAACTGGACTCTAAACGACATCAGGCGAATGGATTCTAAAACAAGAAAGCTTCTTTGTAAGCATAAGATGCATCACCCAAAGGCTGATGTAGACCTTCTATACATACCCCGTAAAGAAGGTGGAAGAGGTCTTATTCAGCTGGAATTGTCATACAAGACAACAACTATTGGCTTACTAACATACATAGAAACAACAAAGGATTGGATGATAAAATTAGTAAGGCAACATGAAGAAAGAAAGAAAAATATGCAATAATAAAAGAAGGCAGTAAATACAAAGAAGATTTACAGTTATTAGATTCTGTAGAAAAGCAAAACAGAAGCCAAGAACCAACAATTGCGGCAAAAAATATGAAAATGAAATCCAAAGAAAACGCTCTTGAACAGATATAACAGCGCTGGCAAGACAAACCTCTGCATGGCCAATATCCAGAACGTGCCAATAAATCCAATGTTGACAAAGTTAATACTCATCGATGGTTACGTGCATCTGGATTAAAGTCTGAAACTGAAGGCTTTATTCTTGCAGCACAAGACCAAAGTCTTTTCACTAGAAACTTTCATGCAAATATTATGCATAATAATATGGATCCAAAATGCAGGTTTTGTGATAAACACCAAGAAAGAAGAGACCACCTAATCTTAGGAAGTTATGTGTTTGCCGCAAATGAATATAAAAATCGCCACGATAGAGTTGGGCAATATCTACATTAGACAATGTCCAAACATTATGGAAAATCTGTAAACAAACACTGGTATGAACATCACCCAGCACCGGTTACAGAAATAGAAGATGTAACCATTCTATGGGATTACACCATCTACACAGACAGAAAAATTGAAGCAAACAGGCCAGACATTATTGTTAAAAACCAGAAGGAGAAAACTTGTCTATTAATTGATATGGCTTGTCCAGCGGATTGTAACATAGCAATCAAGGAATTTGAAAAACTGTCAAAATATAAAGACCTGGAAATTGAAATAGAAAATATGTGGAAATTGAAAACAACAGTTGTGCCAGTGATAGTAGGTGCACTTGGAATGATAAAAAATGGAACAAAACAACACATTGAAAGAATCCCTGGAAACCCCAGCTTAAGAGATATACAAAAAATTTTCCTATTAATTACAGCCCACACACTAAGGAAAACTTTATCTATGTAATGCTGCGTATGATAGGGAAGATAGAAAAACATGAAATGGAGCCATAACAACACGCCACTACCTGCCTTAGGTCTCCCCGCAGACTTGGTTGGTAGTGAGACCAAAGCAGAAATCGAAATATGATGAAAAATTACATAACAATAATAACACTACACTTTAAACAAAGCCTTCACGGCGTCCCGTAATTTTTTCCTTTTAACCAATTTATCTAGTTGGAATCTCCCCTTTTTTTATTTTTAATATATATATATATATATATGTGCATGTGTGTCTGTGTGTGTGCGTGTGTATGTGTGTGTGTATGTGTGTGTGTGTGTGTGTGTGTCTATGTGTGTCTGGATAAGATTGGCGTACAAAGTTTTAAAAAAGACGAGAGAAATAAACATATTCGAATAAATATATGGTTTTACATGTTAAGTGTGGCGTCTACCTATTTCGAACCTTAAGGCGCATAGAGCCAGCAGAGAGAGAGAGAGAGAGAGAGAGAGAGAGAGAGAGAGAGAGACATCGCAGAAATTCAATTTACGTTTATACTTTAAATAATGGTTTATTTATGGAATCTTTAAAATAACTGAACGTTAGAAAGTAAATACATATTTTGATGAACGTCCTCATAGATTAGTTCATAAAGATTTTCCAGTTTGGCATGTGTTTATTCCCCTGATTAGTCGTCCAGAACTGTTATCGTCTTTAACTAACTTGCAAAAGAAATGGTTTTCATAAGCCATTAAGAATTATTCAAAATGTATATTCAATAAATTCTTGCTAGATTACTTTGAAAAACCTTGGCACTTTTGCAGAGAACGATAGAAGATTTTATGTATACATGTTGCTTGAATTTGCCAGACATCCTAAAGATAACGGAGCCGTTCCAACAACACGTTAGAAAACTTCATGTAATTGATAACTGGGAGGAACAACGAAACTGATTGCATGAATAATTCAGTAGATTTAAGATTAATAGCTGTTAACACCGCTCTTTTCAGTTGAACTGAAATCCAGTATATATAATGTGACCGATTCGATACAGTGTAGTCTCTGACTTTCTCTCTTTCCATATATATATTACATTTTATTATAAAAATCAATGTTCTTTAATAAAAATATGAACCAAATGATGTATCCTTTTTTGTTGAAATGTAAAATTCGATACACTACCGAAAACTATAGAAAGGCGAATCTACTTGTTTTCGCAATTTTGCATTTCTAACCCAAAAATCATTATTTTCCTCTCACCATAACGTCATCGCATCCATTCGAAAATTATTTTTGTTACAATGGTCAAAACGTAATATTGCTTCTATGGAAAGAAAAAATAAAACCCTTAATTACATTTTCTTGTGGATAAGAAAATAAAACAATAATATATATATATATATATATATATATATATATATATTTTAATTCAGATACTTCAATCCAAGGGAAAAAAGCAGGAAGGTAAATTCCAAAAAACCCGATCCTAATTAATATTAAAAATTTATTTTAATATTAAAAAATGATACAGGAAGAGAGCTCCATGTAATAAAATATTACAGAGCAAATATATATTAAAAAAGGATTAATTCAAAGATGTTGAATGGCCATTTCGATATGAAGATCCCCACGGGGACGACACATCACCTCAGCAACAGAAAAAAACTTTCAGAAACTGGAGAAAAATTAGTCTACTTTTCCTTTTTAAATAGATTGCAAAGAAATTAAAAAATAAATAATAAAATAAAATAAAATAAAAATAAAAATAAAAATAAAATTAAAATAAAATAAAACTAAAATGCATATTTAAATTAATTTAAATGCATATATATAAATACGAACATATATATATATATATATATATATATATATATATATATATGTCCGTATGTAAATATATATATATATATGTCCGTAATTTAAATGCATATATATAAATACGGACATATATATATATATATATATATATATATATATATATATATATATCCGTATTTATATATATGCATTTAAATGTATTTAGAATGTTTACACTGCTGTCCTCATCTTTATTGCCATATTAACGCACATACCGCAGTAAATAAAAGCGTGGGTCAGACCCAGTGACTTGACCCAAAGTATTGTGAGTTCAGTATCCAACTGTAGCTGTGCTGAACAAAAAAATTAAAAAGTTTAATTAAACTGAAGATAATTAATACATCGGGAATTGTCATGACTCTGGGAATGACACCGATATATCTCAGTGATCGATAGATCCCAGTGATCGATATATCCCAGTGCTTCTGTCACCAGAACATGGAACCAATTAACTTAGACTACTCCAGCAAAAACATCGGGTTCTGGGGATAAGTTATTACAGACTGACCGTGTTACACAAAATAACTGCGTCATATCAATTATGAGGCGGTATCTCTTCTTCACCAAATAGAAAAATAAACACTAAAACCCGAATGAAGCCAAGTCGTATAAATTTAAATCTCTAAAAACCACCACTATATGATGAACTAGATATTGAAACTGATTTATTCTCGATTATTAACAAAATCCAATTTACTTATACTAACAATGATTTGCAGCTAGAAAAGCAAAAAGAATATTTCTACGATTAACCAATCTGATATGGTAATTAGCAAATCAGATATGACAGACAATCATTATCAACATGAATGTAAACCATGAAGTCATCAGCAGAGAAGTCAATAAGAGTTATAAAAAATGTGCTTACCATTAACAGTGAAGCTAAAAAATAGCTAATGAACAAAAAATCGATGATAGAGTTCACAACTTACACAAACAACAGGTATTTATCACGTTTAAAAAACACAAAGAAAATTTTCGAAACAACCTCTAATACCGACTACTCAGTCCATCTGAAACAATATCGGTAAAATCAAGAAAACCCTCCCACCCTGAAAAGAGCGTGTAAATACACGAAATATATTTTAGAACTCAACCAGTAGTGAAACACGGCCGAAACAAAAGAATGATTTACTAAAATAAAAGAATAACGGATTTTTGATATATAATCCCGTCTCTGGTCTCTAACATATTTCTAGGCTTGAGCAAAGGAAGGTGGTTAAATTTCAGTTATCGTCATAAAGAAATGTGCCCCTGAGCTCTCTCCTGTCCTCTTCAACCTCTATAACGTTTGCTTCACTGTTTCCACTTTCCTACTTGTAAGTCCTACTCTGTAGTTCCTGTTTAAAAAACAACTTAAGACGGAAACCTGATCACTTTAATTATCGCCCTATTACCCACGTGTTGAACGGGCAAGGTTCTAGATACTTATCCTAGTTCCTACTCTTTTCATTGATCATACTGATATAGTCATATCGATGCAGATGACACCAACATTTACTTGCGTCCCAATAAGAAATCTCCCAAGGTTTACAACCTCGTTGCTGACTGAAAAGGACCTCTAATTTGTTATGTAATGGGATAAGAAATGGTTTGTAAATTTAAAAAAGAAGCTGCTCTCCTTAGAAAAATATTTTGTTCACCATAGAACAGTTCAACATAGAAAAAGATCCCCTACTTTCCATCTGTATCTAATCTTCTCTGCGACTCTTTAGCCTCATTTTCTCAAGCCACCCCTAATGGAACGACTACATCGACTCTAACTGCATCTACTGTTCAGAAGTTTGAGTCACTCTCTCGGGTCAGACGGTTTTTCTCATCAGAATTCATCTTGCACATTTATAAATCTACCATTGAATACTGTTGCCATATCTGGTTGGATGATCTTGATATTCATTTCAAGGTTCTCAACAACATCCAAAACTGTAATCGATTCTGATTTAGCCATTTGATTTCAGTCACTTTCTCACCGACGATAAGCGGCTTTCCTTTGTCTACTACAGATATTTACACGGTATCTTCTCTGAGTAGCTGCTTTCACTGGTTACCCAACCACATGATGTATTTTGTGCTACTAAATTGGCGTGTACGTCCCACTCCTTTACCGCCAAAATAGTTAAATATAACCGCCGTTTCTAGTCTAGAATTTTCTTTTCTCGCATTTCCCATCTGTGGAACTGTTTTCCGTATATTTGTTTCCCTGAGGGCTACAATCGCAAAAAGGTTAACTGTAACGTCAGTTGCCATCTTCTATCTTCCTAAATTCCATTCATCTCTTATCCTTTCCTTTGCATACTTGTAACCTGATTCGTTCTCTCAGTGTAACCCCATGCAAACCAGTGGCGGTTCTGCCTTGCTTAAGCTAAAATGACTTCATTCTTTACCTGTCCATTACCGAAGAACTACCCGTGGCCGCTATAAATTTAGAAAAAAATATTGCACCATTAACGACCGATACATAATTATCATGATACAGGCACAAAAGTTTTTCATGATGATTGGTTGTAGACTAAAAGAAATAATCCAGACATCTGTATCTTTATGATACGTATGATTCTTTTGAATTGTTTGTTATAGAGAGTAAGGTTTATCGTCGACATAAAAACACCGAACAATATACAAACGACGGACTAATCTTCCTCTATAAAGCAGGTCCACGGTGGACACATCGCCCGAGAAAAGACTTGATACTATTTTTAAAGTTCACGAACTAAATATTACCAGCAACACGAACGCCAAAGTGATCAACTTCCTCGATGCAACCTTAGACTAGATTAATGACTAATATAAAACACACGCCAAAGATTCATACAACCATAGACGCCTCAACAAGGAATCTAACCACCACTATTTGAAATCTATGCAATTTACATAAATCCGTTCAATTTAGATTATCTACCGATTGAAGTAAAAAAGAAAATATTTGACAGTAACATAATTAAATATATAAAGGCCTTAGAAAAAAGTAACCACATCGTAAGTTTAGATTACTTAGAAAAAAACAAAGAAAGTCAAACTAAGTCGAAACAAGGTTAACGTAACATCATTTGTTTTCACCAACTCCATCCATAATATTCAAACAAACATCTGAATATTTTTTAAAATTTCACTTCAAACATTCCTTTAAACTAAAAAAATATTTTCAGCAAAAACAATGTTACTATTAACTATTGTTGCGTTAAAACATCGATAAATATGTATCACAACATAATAATATGATAGTAAACAAAAACCTGTCTAATCTACAAAGTAAAACAACTCTACTGAAAAATAAATCTAATTGCGGAAAAATTGAACAAGACTTTCCCACCAAACGCTAGCATGAGCGAAAGTTTCATTTAAAAAGCTAGCACCCATTTTGATGACGATGTTAAATTATTTTTTGTTTCCAATGAGAACCACTGAAAATTTCAACCGCCATCAAAATACGTTAGTCAATATTAAATATAGTAGCAACATTTCCCTCTTAAAATATTCCTGGGGCTAGTTTTCTTGTAAGAATTTTACTGGGAAATGTTTGCTAATCTCTATTGGAGTGGTCGACAAGAAATAATGTCTATTTTCTAAAATGGTTATTCTGTCTAAACCGCTACAAAAACGGGGGAAATGCATTCTATGTCTCAGAGAACATCTCCGATTTACTTTCTCTACGTTGATTACTTCTTGGGCTTTTCGTCTATGTTCTTTTTTTTATGCAAATTTATTATTTCTCCTATTTCATTATGAGTTTACAGCCTAGGTACTAGTCAAAATCCTTACTCCAACCCTTATATTTTAAATCATGTTCGTGAAATATATTCGTGAATAGTCAAATCTACACGTCAATCATCAACGACAGGCATTACAGCGCAACTGAAAAATATATCTCTGAGTATGGAGTATTTCAATCAGATGCTATTTAATAAAAATAAAACAATCTGTAATGTAGAATGTGATCAGCCTGATATTATTCTAGGGTTAATTTTCTTTAAAAAAATATACATTATTGGTTTTAGCGCTTTTCAACGTTTGAAGTGTACTCTTTTAACTCCAGTGATTAGTTTAGAAATATAATGGTCACCTGTTCATGCAGTTTAGCAATTATTTTATTTATTTAGCAATTATTCTATTGATAGTGAGGTAATGATTTTAATATTGAATCGCTAATTCACGCAATTAACTCATTTATTAAACTAATCATTTAGCAATTATATCCAATGCGAGATTTTCGTGGAAGACCGAAAGAATAATAGCAGGGATTTTTTTTTGTGAACACTTACAGAAGTGAAAGATTTATTGAATTTTTTGTGTTCATTTAAAAACATACATGCTAAACATCGTATTGAATTTAAACGAACGATTTGTTTATGGCAGACGTGGTAGATGACGGATGTTATTAAACTTTCCTGATAAAACTAATGCAACGCTATTATTCCACTGCCGATTCAATCCTGCGACACTCTATACTATAAACATTAAAAGATTTGATATGTTAATGTTCTACTAATCCTTTAAAAGCCATTCTGTCTGAGATTATAATTCCCAATTTTGACTGAGATATTTTCAGACAGTGAATGGTTTACAGCATAGATACATTTCTGGTGGGTTTCAGTCATATTGTAATTCTCTTTCTAGTTTTACGATATTAAGTCATTCAGATTGTCCATATTTAGCTTTCAGTATGTATATCCCATCGCTGCTATGATCAAATTACATTAGATTATGATTTATCATTTGTTATAGCAGGACAAATGTTTTCTAAAGCAAGATGTATAAAATTTAAAGAAAGGAAACTCATAGTAGGAAAAGATACTGTAGAGATGGATTGAATACATTGCATGTTTCTTCCAAGGCAAACATATTATTTATAGAATACAAGGAAAACGCGGAATATTAAACTCTAAGGAAAAATCTACTATGAATAGGATGATGAGTAATACAGCAGTCAGAACAAACGAGTTGTAATAATTCGGACGTATCGTTTGATAAATGAAATATATGACCGTCATGAAATTTACAAGACCTCAGTAGATCGGCCACCATAGCGCTTGCAAAGAAACCATGTTTAAATAAATACGAAATTTATTATTCCGGGAAAACAAATTATCAAATTAATAATTAGGAGACATTTGAATCGATCGCTTAGCAGATTTTAACCAAATATAGGAACGATTGTGTTTTTTATTGCGCATGAAAAAAATCAAATATTATTTTCGTGTCACAAGCCTATCAGATTGAAAGTTAGAAAAGAAATACAGGGTGCGATTGTTAAACCATCGCAATGTTATAATTTTGTATTTCACACATAAGCATTTTGATGCCGTCTGTGGAAATATGTATATCATGACACATTTGACTCCGCAAGAAATGACATGTTGTACTGCTTGGCATTCACGTCGGAAGCCGCAATACGAAAATTTCGGAGTGTTTGGGTGTTAATCTGGGTGCATGGATTCAGAAGAAGATGCGTGAGCCAAATGGGGATTACGAAGGTACATCAGCACGGAAAACTCATTCTGATTGTCCTGAGATGTAAACAGCACCGAATTTATTTGTGTGGACCTCAGACTCGGCACGGAGAACTACATTAAGTACATTGAAGAGGTACTATTCAGTGTCAAGTGAGTGCCTGCTGAAAAACACTGTGTCTGACAACATGACTCTGCATCATACCACACTATCAACAGAGCCCACTTATGGCTGTCAGACAATTTCTGTTATCATATCTCAACTTACATCTCGCCACTTAAATCACCAGAACGAAACATATTAATTATTATATTTAGGGCGTAGTTGAGCGAGAGACAAAAAAGATTTTTGTAACATCAACGATGAACTGAAGGCAATGATTATGGCAACAGTCACCAACTTAAATAAGAAAACAGTCCAGGAGAGATTGAATAGATTCCAAAGTCATCTAGAGACCCTGGTTGAAACCAATGACGATCTTATTGAACAAATTTACTATTTCTTATTTCCAGATATGATTTTGTAATTTTGATCAATATGTTTGTTTAAATGATAATTCATGGTAATTTTTATCTTTGCTTTCTATGACAATTTCTCAATCACATCCTGTATCTGTTTCATAGATTATAGAACGTCACTAAAATATTTGAAGATCTTGAACTATAAGAAAACTACATTTCCCACATATTGAAAACTAAAGAAGATCGGTTTACATTAAATTTCTTCTTCTTCTTCTTCTTCTTCTTCTTCTTCTTCTTCTTCTTCTTTTTCTTCTTCTTCTTGTGCAGTGTTCCTTCAGAATGTAACCGATCATCGATTTCTACTTCACTCTGTTTCTTGTCACTATCAAAATCCTTCCTCTTGGTATTTCTCCCAAACTCTGCTCTGACATCTATCAAGTAGGTCTCGCGCTGCTTTCTCTTGTGTCTTTTTCTCTCTATCCGTCCTGAGAGTATTACATTCTTCAAGTTTTCCTTTGTCATTGCATGTCTCAGGAACCTCATAAGTCTCTTTCTTATATTAAGTATGACTTTTCGCCTCGTTTTCATCCACTCCAAAACCTCCTTGTTAGCCACGTACTCAGTTCATGCCATCCTCAGCATCCTTTTGTAAAATCACATTTCTGCTAGCTAAAGCCTCTCCTTCATTCTTAAGGCGATCGTCCAACATTCACTGTCATACAGAATTAAAGATATCCCATCGCAATCAGCATCTCTTCCTTGTTTCAAATGCGATTTGAAATAATGTCTTTCAGTTCTGTGGTCAGCTTTTGAAGCTCGTCCTTGGCCATGCCTATTGTTTCTTACATTGTTGAAATTGTGGCCACCAAAGACGATTCCTCTCGAGGGTTTTATATTACTCAGAAGTTTTTCGTTGTATAAGTTAAATAGATCCGATAAGAAAACACATCCTTGTCTTACACCTCTTTCTACTTGACGAATTTATGCAAATGGATACTGGAAAATCGCGTTGATTAGATGGGCTGCAGACCAGATTCGCCATATATTTTTCACGTAAGGGATATACGTTTTTAGGCATGTGATTATTTTCTGAAATATTTAAATTAAATCTTTGATATCGAGAAGGAAAAATCAAAACTTAAAAAGAAAGAAAATTTCCAGTTTTTTTATTATTATAAATCAATTTTTATTTCGTTGTTAGAAACTTTTTCATAGAACATATCTCTGTTTATTATTCTTTTTATTTTCGTATAAGATTATTTGACATGACTTGAATCTGTGGACTCTTCCACATCGATTATCAAGTGGAAAATAAAAAATAAAACTGTCTACTTGACCAGCAAAGATTCACATCGTAATTTGCACTTAAATACATACAAAATCTATATTTACAACATCTAAGGAACCCAAAGGCAATGCATAATATGAAAGGAAGGAGAATACACGGGGAATCCATTTGTACTTAATACGAGATATTGAGTATATGATCCAAATCGGAGTATCGCAAAAAATATCATTGAGTGCAATTATAGATATCGCAATAACAGCGACAGGGATGTGCTTTGTGGTGCAGTGGATATCGACTCGGAACGAGAAATCAGGAAGCCGAGTTCAAATTCCAATTGAATTCATTGCATTCACTTACGCTCAAATACCATTGGGAAAGGTATTAATCCATCTCTTCCCTCCAGTTAGGGGTTAAATAATATAACAGATTGGGTTCTATAGCTTTGGCTGGCAACCAGTGTACCGCAGAATGCAATGGCAATTTACTGCGGGTAATCTTTATCCCAGTCAGCATGTATTACATATGGCACTTAACTGACTGACTGAATATAATAATTGAAAACATGATTAAGGCTTCTACTGGTCATAAAGTAGGGGATTGGTTTTATGTTGTTATAAAGTAATAAACCGATCTCTCACTAATTACTGCTTAATATAATACATCTCTTCCCCTCTAGCTTTGAGTCAAATAATAGGACAGATTGGGTTCTATAGCCTTGGCTGGCAACCATTCTACCGCAGAAAGTAGTGGCAACTTACTGCGGGATAATCTTCTGCCCAGTCAGTCTTGTCTCTTTCGAGATATGATGGCCCAAGCGTGTATCACGTATGGCACTTAACTAATTGACTGAATAATAGTGACAGTTGATATTCATGAACGTCTGCTCTGGTTTGGTTAGTTTTGCTTATCTGTACTTCAACGTCTTTGTACGCATCTTTATGGCTTCAACCACATATATTTTGACGCCGTTTTACGTATCCAACTGCATATATTATGTATGCAATTTTATACTTTAAATTAAACTTATATTTTATAGACATATAATGGATCTAGTTTGTTGTTCGTCTATTGTATCTTTTATATGTTTCGGTATAAATCTATTCATTTCAGGTAGGGGATTGTGTTGAGACTTTAAAATACTTTTCGCCTGTTCGTTTCATTGTAATATTTATGTCTTTCAATGGCTAAATTAATGCATTCAGTTAACATGTTTTACCGTGAGTGCAACTTGGCATGTTGTATATTGTTGGTTGATCCTCATTCTTTAGCAAGTATGAATGGAAAAAAAAGCGATGTGAGGCATATATTTAGTCGAGCCAGCGTTACCTCATATTTTCTTCCTTTTCAAGACATTTCTTTTTATTCACCTAGGACTGATTTCATGTGCAAAGTTTATTATTTGTGTTATTGGTCCAGCACTTCTACCATTTCTGTTGATTGAAACTGTTTATTTTAATCTTCAGGTGAGTATAAGGGATCATGAAATTTTAATTAGGGGTTTTATTTTGTGCGGATAAATCTGATTAGTTATTCCTTCAAATTCATTTGTGGCTTGGGATCTAGCATAGCACTCTTTCTTCATTGTTGGATAATGAATCCATCCTACATAGCAAAGTTAACAGCAATCGGTTGCCAAATTAATTACATTTCTGTTGCTTTTATAAGGGATAGACACTCAGATTACTTTATATATTCTTATTCCTGGAGACGATGTGAGGTGATCGGGTAAATGCACAAATCTCAGCACTGAAAAGTGAAGTTTCTCTTGGAGAATGTTTTTTTCTTTACTTGTTATACATTTCTGCACATCCTGTTTTTTTTTTCTATTTTGATCTATCCGTGAAGATAATTGGTTTCGATTTTCTAATTCCTCTAAATTAAGACCACGAGGATACTAAAGGACCCTTAAGGGACCCAAAAGGCCTGCGTGGAAATTGTTTATGTTGGTTCAACATTGTACGCACAGAAATTTTCATCGCACTTTATTATAGTCAACAGTACTTGGCAATCCAGAAAATGTTGGTCCAACATTGTACGCACAGAAATTTTCATCGCACTTTATTATAGTCAACAGTACTTGGCAATCCAGAAAATGTTGGTTCAACATTGTACGCACAGAAATTTTCATCGCACTTTATTATAGTCAACAGTACTTGGCAATCCAGAAAATGTTGGTTCAACATTGTACGCACAGAAATTTTCATCGCACTTTATTATAGTCAACAGTACTTGGCAATCCAGAAAATGTTGGTTCAACATTGTACGCACAGAAATTTTCATCGCACTTTATTATAGTCAACAGTACTTGGCAATCCAGAAAAGGAAACTGAACGAAAAGAGAAAAAACATTTTTATTTTTGTCATACGTTGTTCTACTTAACAGTACTTGATAATCCAGAAAGGAAACAAAACGAAAAAATGTAACTAACTTACACTGAACTTGAACTATGAGAATTCATGTTATTCGAGAAAAAAACCCTCGTGATTCTCTGAGTGATTAAGAAATTAAAGCAAATCAATTCACTTTTAATTATTTGCTATTTTCGTTTTATTGAGTGACTATGAAACTAAAGGTTTTTTTTCATTCGAATTTAAATTGTATTCGGGTATCTTTAAAAAGACCTGTATAAACATGGGTTTTCCAAAGTTTCAACCTGAATATCGAAATCAACGGGATTTTAAATGGCCAGAGAAGTAAGACCAACGGGAACTTACATGGCAAAAAAGCAACTTGAAATTCAAAAACAAACTGCAAAAAATGTTTGAATGTCAAAAACAAACTAAAGTCAGACATCAGAAACTCGAAGAATTTTTTCTTCAAACTCAAAGCAAATTGCTTAAGTTGACAAACTAGGGACGATTCCTATTTGAGAAGACTCGTGGATTTCTACCCCACAGATCGCATAAATTGATCGAACTATAAGAATGATCACCTTTTTCTCCGAAAACTGGTCACGAAAGAACACACGAAATTTGAAAATTATATTTTGCCCCGTAAAACAAGAGAAACGACGTTCACTGAAGGGGTTAAATCTTTAAAATTTTTTACTCCTATAAATGCACTTTTTATAAGAGATAGAAATTCATGAATTTAACCAGAAAATATAGTGAAGATTTCACTACGTTTGATTAGGTTGTGAACAAGCATTGCGACGATTGTCAGAATTGAGTGCTAATAGTTTTAAGTGTCTAATAGTGGTCGGGGCTTCGTTTCAGCTAAATATGCTGCAATTAGGCGTAGAGTTCAAAATAAATAAGAAAATGAACCAAACCTTACCCTCCAACAAATAGCAGAGGATTGTCAGAGATTCGTAGGCGTACATCAAGATTCGAAATTTATTGAGGAATCTGGCTTAACTCATTAAAGAAAAGTACGCCGAAAGAAAAAAACAATGTATTTCTTCCCCTAAATCACGCCAATCGCAAAAAAAGACAACTTGCTCCCTAATCTGTGATTCGGTTGTGGATTATTACATTGGTATAAAGACTGTCCTTGCTGAAATAAGAAATGCCTAAATTGTAGCCATATCTGACACAAGGTCTCACATTGTTGAGCGAGTGAAACAGTTAAATGCTACGTAAAAATGCAAAATTAGATGAACAAGATGGATTAAATATTAGGAATTACGAGTAAGTACAAATCTTAAATAAAAATATTAAACTGCAGTTGAATTCTGGTTCAGATGTAACAATCATGAACACCCTTAGAAAAGTTAAGAAAACCAACCTTACTTAGAAAAATAAAATGAGCAGGTCCGTTACAGGGAAAAAATCAAGTTTACGGGATAATTTATCCCTAATGTAACTTTTTAAGGAAGGATGTTAAAACTAAACACATTTGTATTAAAATATACAGAAAATTTATTTGGTACCGACTAGCTGAAAACAATTACGTTATGGGACATGCCAATTATTTCATTTTGTCAAAAACTAGAAAACCTGGCAACCTCTTTAAAATAATAATGAAAGACTTAAAAGAAACTTTTCCGGAAGTGTTTTCTTGCGGCCTTAGTCGGTGTAATTTGCCTCTTTACTAGAAATGACTGCAGAAGTCAACAGACGCAAAGATCCATGTCTTGTCGAAAATTGTGTACAGTCAATGGGCTTAACCTATCGTTTATGTGATGGAAAATTTAAACGTGACCCGGATTTTAGACGATTTCTCGACGGAAATAATTCAGTAATCAAAGACTACCATTATTACCACACACATCATCGGTTGTACAAGTCAGAACGTCTACAGTTCGGGGTAAAATTTGCAACGGCAATTTTCCAAAAAGTGATGGACACTATGCTAAGCGATTTGACTTCGCGGTTGCATATTTAGACGACATATCAGTCAAAATGTAGAGCAGCCTAAGGAACATGTGCATAAAGTCTCTCGAAAGATTTCATGTATGCCGGTTTAAATTAAAAGTATCCAAATGCGACTTCTTGATGAAAAAAATTAAATATTTAGGACACATCATCGATAAAAAGCGCATAAGACCAGATCCAGAACGGGATACAGCAATGAAGGACATGCGAACGCCTGAAAATATATCTATCTTGCAAAGTTTTTTTTAGGATTGGCAAATACTTTTCAAAAGTCTATACCGAGTATCCACAACATACGTGCTCATTAAACGAACTTAAAAAAAAACAAGATCTGGAAGTGGACATCTGAGTGCCAAGAATCATTCGAAAAACATAAAGAAAGTCTTAAGGTCGGACTTGTTTCTCATCCACTATAAATCAGACTTGGAAATTATAGTTGCTAGCTATGCCAGCTACTCCAGCTCATATGCCGTTGATGTATGTATTATGCACAAGATGCCAGACTGATCACACGAATCAATAACTCATGCATCGAGAACACTTCTTCCTGCAGAAAAATAAAACTTGTAAATTGAGGAGTCGTTAGGGTTTATTTTTGCAGTAAAGACGTTTCATCAGTACATTCACGGTAGCCGTTTTGCAGACAGACCATAAACCGTTACTTACAATCTTTGCTTCCAAAAAGGTCTGCCTGTGTATACAGGAAATAGATTGCTGAGATGAGAACAATTCCTTAAATCATAACTTCAAAATGAAGTTCCTACTATCTACAAAAACCCTGTCATGCTGATGAACTGTTCAGATTGAATCCAGAACACAGAGAACCACATGAAAATACTGTGATTGCTTTTCTCCAAACAGACCGAGAATGAATAACTATATTGTGAAACACAGAGTGTAGGTACACCCTGTAAAACTCGACCAGATTAAACAAGAAACTGTAAATGATAAGTTTATCAGGCAAACCAAATTAAAAATTTCTTGATTAGAAAAACAGACTTCGGATATTTACGAACTACTGTTATATAGTGAGCGAGTCGTCATTCCCACAACATTTCAAAGAAAACTTCTGAAGGACTTCCATACGGGTAATCCAGGGATTACAATGATGAAAAGCCTTATGCAAAGTTACGTATAATAGCCGAACATGGATAAAGACATCGAAAATATGGTAAAATCATTTAAAGGATCTGCTTGGTAGCGAATGCACCTCCAATCAAATGTAGCCCTTGGCCCAAAACAGACCGACCATGCACTCTAATTCATGTGGATTTTGAAACATCACTAGACGAATTATATCATCTTGTAGTAGTAGATAATTTTCTAAGTGAACTGAAGTTCACAGATTTAGAAATTCTACTCAAGAAGTTACCATAATCTTCCTACACAAACTGTTCTCCAGAATTTGGGGTAGTCGATTGTTTAGTGTCAGACAGTAGAACGCACTTCACGTCCGGCGAATTTAAGGATTTTTGTGAGACCTTCCAGATAAATCATATTTCGATTGTTCCATACCATTCAAGGTCCAATGGACAGGCCGAGCGCTTTGTTGCAACGCTAATAGAAGCTCTGAAGAAAGATATGGGCACACCCGCAGAAAAAGCCCTACAACAGAATCTTTCATGTGTTTAGAATAACAGTTAACGACAACGCGCCATCATCATTACTGCCAGCCAAGGTAATGTTTGCGCGTAAAATTACGTCTGTGTTTGACAAGCTACTTTCCAAACAAACAAAATCTGGACGTACAAAGAAGGTACCTACGAAAAGCTACAAACCCGGAGAGAAAGTCTTTTTTTCAAGATGTACCGGGATAAGATACGTTTCTGGGAAATGGGTACAACTAACAAAAGAATAGAAAATATAGTTTAAATTTCCCAGTTCACTCAAAAATGACACTTAATTCGGATCAGGAAACGCCTGTCGGACTATGCTGCCAGCGTTTCTCTTGAAGAAAAAGAAGTAATGGATATAATGTATATACCTTCGACAGACTAATACCACACGCAGCCCCAGAACAACGGCGTGTAAAATGGAAAAAAAAAGACGAATTATTTCGTCGTGAATGCAAATGGAAAAAAATATGAAAATCCTGCGGAGTTAATACTTGGGAGAGGAGGGAGGCTTTATTGTGACACATTGAACTCTTCAGAACTATATTTATAAGTTGCGGTACTGCATTTTACAGCAAAGTGGTAGAGAGTAAAGCGGAATTTGTCCCAGGAGATAACTCTGACAGCCAGATTAACAGTCACGCTAATCGCTCATTAGTATATGTTTGTAATACTCACTTTGTAATGTATATGTTTAACACTATTCCTTCTTTATGTTTTTATTTCTGGTCCCAAAGTACCACAACAACTTGGTGACGAGGTTATAACAGTTTTATAGTATGAATGTTTTGTTTACACTTTATTTTAATACTTTTGTCAGAATGTTTGAGACAATATGTTTAAAATAGATTTTCCCAATTATCGTGCTATAATATATTTAGGAATGTTTTGCTCGTATAGTTTGTTGTTTGCCAATCATTTGTCCAACCCTTTCTCAACCTGTTTTTGCTTTTTTACAAGAATGGATTTTGTTGACATGTTTTTGCCAACAATCCTTTATTAATGATTTAGGCGTTTTTCTTCATTTAGTTTATAGTTAATCAGGGGCTCATATTTGGTCCTTTGCTGAATTTTCGACAAGCTTATTTACGTAATCTAATTACTTCGTAACATATATCATTCAACCTGTGTCTGTTTCTTCTGATTGGTTTTGTATTTCTTTGGAAAATGCTTCGATTATTAGGACTAAAATGAAATCTTCTATTGCCTCTATGCAATTCTAATCTTGTTTCTTTAAATAATATTGCAGTTTTTTCCCACTTAGCCTTGCTTATCCTCGATTTAGGTGGCTGTTGATTGATTACCTCACTGATGCTCAGTTTACGTGGCGGCAAATTACAGGAATACACCTTTCTAGGCTTCCAATTGCTAAATCTATGTGTGGAAGTGTTTTATAAGTAGGGATAAATTATAATCTATAATAAGTTTCTGAAATTTTTGTTTTTCTCCTTGGATGCAAGAAGATTGTTTTGTGGTTATTACAATCAACTAGATGATTGAATGGTTAAAGTAATTGCTTTGTCAAATCTTCCGTTGTCCTGGTATATCTGATCATTCGATGAGATATACAGAAGACATATGCTGACTGATTTATATTAAGTCGCTCTAGCAGCATTAGTCTGTAATTCTGTTTGTAGGTTTGTTTTGCTTTGGGGTACATCATTTCTATAAGAACGGTTAAGCTTCAAGAGGATCTGAAACTTGAACTGTCAATGTGATTGTATTGTGTGTACATTTTAATATTAATGCTTTTATAAATATTCCTTGGCTAAAAAAATAAGAACAGGATTGAATCCTGGTATTATGATGTGTAAATCGTTCTAATTTGAATTTAGTCTACAACAATTCCAGTTGGTTTTATGTATCTCATCTTCGTATTTGTCCATTTCATCTACAACCTCACATTCATTTATATGGAGATTATATATGTTTTCTTGTTTGTTGGTTAGTCATGACTTTTATAAGAGTTTCCAAAGATATCTAATTTGAGGTTTAGCGGACTCATTTAGGATTTATGTTTAATGTGGTTTGTTTTAGATGGATTTTGCAAGAGTTTATGTGGTGTTTGAGACGTAGTATGACGGTTTGAAATGGGTCGATTTGATTTATTAGTATTTCTGTTTCGCTGCTTTCGTCTGTGCATGTTCTCTGTTGGGGGTTTTGAAATTTAGGTCAATCAATCAATCTTATCGACTCCCACAGCTCGACCAGTGATCTATATTTGTCTATTTTGCTGTTACTACTAATAATTGGATTCGCCTTCTGAGCTACATGGCTATAGGCATGGCCTTTCATAGATTAATTCAATCTTTCCCTAGCGTCTTGGAAAGATACATCTCTACTATTCTTAACCTTCGTGATTCATTAGGTCAGAGAGTTTATGTGTTAGGGTGTGGGATTCACACTCATCCGTTAAGTTTCTTCTGACGCCTTCTTTATCTGTGTGGAATTTGATTTACTCTTTATACTTTAAAATTGGTTTTACAGGTCATTTAGTTATTTTTATTGCTTTGGTGATACTATTAGAATTTGGTGTGTGTGTGTGTGTGTGTGTGTGTGTGTGTGTGTGTGTGTGTGTGTGTGTGTGTGTGTGTGTGAACTATTAGAATAATGTGTATATATTGGTGTGCGCGTTGTGTCTTTTTTTTACCAGGTCAGTCAACCCTTGAAATATTAATTTTTTTTTTACCTAGTCGGTTAACACTTTTCTCATCTATTTATACAAGATACCCTAGCAATCAGAAAAGCAAACGGATCCCTATATGCGAAGTCACAACTTTATTCGCCCAAAGAGAGTCAACTTTAGACTTGTAGCGTTACAAATACCATTATGGACACATAATATATCATACAAGATGCAAGTAATATAAATAAATTTATTTCGTTGGAACAAAGCTATATCTGTTTGTAATATATATATATATATATATATATATATATATATATATATATATATATATATTGAAAGGCTGGATTGATCTCTTGAAAATTAGATCATTTAGTATTGTGGGTACAATTACCCTCCATCTGATTTTGGTCTTTGTCAACATTTTCTACGTATCGGGTGTCATCTACATATCTTCTTTTGGTACCTATATTTCTGACACTTGAACCACACCAAATGTTTGGGAATGCAATGTATATTTCATTTGGATTATAAATCCAACTGGAATTTTTTGTGGGGATTGAGGGTTTATTAAATGTTAAAGTATATATAAGCGTTTGAATCTGTTAATCGGCTACTTTATGATTATCCTGCTATAATTACTGATTGATTGGATTCTTATGACTGCATTTATCTCTTCTGGCGGAGATAGCTCTGCATTTCAAATATCTTTATTTGAGATGTTAAGGGTTTCATGTGAGTATGCTTTATATTTCAAATTGTAGAAAGATATAATTGACACTACAAGTAGATTGCCACTTCTCATTTATTTTACAGATCTGCCTGCTGCTAATGATTTTTTTATCTATTAAAATTTGGAACGATTGTCCAGAGGGTTTTCCTGTAGAATTTCAGTAATATTGAATCTAGTGAGTTCAGGTCAGGCTTCAATTATTTGGATCAGAATCAAAGAGATTCCATTTGAGTTTGTCAAAGAAATTTTGTAAATGATCTAATGCTCAACCACTCACCATGGAATTCAATTTCTTCAGGTAATTTACTAAGGGGGTTAACTTATTCACTTTGGTTTAGACCGAAATGCATCAGCCAGCATACTCTAGTCGTAAATCGACTTTGAGCCCCTGATAATTTGGTGCTTCAGCACTCACCCATAATTGATGCTTTATATGAAAATTATGAAGGCTTATATGATTATTTTATTTATATAGGTGCTAGGGTTTGACAGGAACAGCCGCTTGATCGGATCGGGATTTTTTGACTGCCTGTCTAACACAACTAAAAACCAAAAAGAGTGGTGCTTGTCACATGACCATTTATACACCCGGTTCATGGACGATTCAGACACCTCGGGTATTACAGCTCAATACCTATGGCAAAAAGGTAACCTCCCTGTGTATGGACTAAGGTGAAGTTTACGTATTTTACAGTCCCAACCGATTAAGATATTACCTAATGGAAGATAAAATATTGAAAGATGCAAAGAACATGATACAGAGTATATAAAAGTAGAAAATTAAATAATAACAAGGGAACATATGCAGAGATTTAAAGCTTATAGCATACTGGCATAATGAGTATGAGGATAAACACCCATGAAATAGCAGAGTATAAAGCAGGCTCTTCGACAGGATATATAAAGCTATGATAGGAACGATCATAATGAAATCAAGAGTTTAAACATTTCTGAAATATCTTTCAAAATAATTCTGATGTTTTGTTATTTGGTGAAATTTTTTGAATTCAGCTGTTTCAGAAATAAATCCACTATTACACAGGTGGAATGTAGAATTAAAGAGACTCGTCTTTGTAATTATAGGATTGAAGTTTAATAGGATATCTTTTGTATGACAATTGATATTCAAATTTAAAATTACGACATCGCTAACCAACAGTAAACGATTCTGCCAGTCATTCCTCTCTAACCGCGCATTGAAGGTGGTATTAAACGCACATTCCTCCCAAAACTACCTTACGAACGCGGGTGTCCCTCAAGGCTCTATCCTAGGTCTTACGCTCTTTTTGATCTACATTAATGATCTCCTCGATGCCATAAGATCCCAAGTAGGCATGTACGCTGATGACACCACAGTTTACTCTCGCCTCGATCAAAAGTCTGGTGTGGGCGACAAAGCGAACCTCGCTGCCGAGCTTTAGAAGGACTTCCAATCCGTAGTGGACGCGGGTGAGAAATGGCTCGTAAATTTTAATGCTTCTAAAACAAAGTTGGCTATTAATTAACCATCATAGACAATCGCTCTTATCTCCCATTAGCATGGAACAGGCTTGCCTCCCAGAGAGTAAAACACTACGCCTCCTTGGTCTCACACACTCAGAGACCTTAAGTGGAATGACTATATTGAATCCATCGCTAAATCCGATGCTATGAAAGTCGGTTCAGGGCCCGGAGGTTTTTCCCGTCTGAATATATCCTGCACATTTATTAGTCTAACATCCGCCCGTGTATTGAATACTGCTGCCACATCTGGTCAGTTGCCCCTGCTATTCTCCTCGGTGTTCTTGACAAAATACAACGGAGAACCTGTAATGTGATCTATACCGACTTGGCAGACCCCCTGCAGTCACTCGCTCACGTGGCTTCCCTGTGCCTCTATTATAAATACTTTCACGGTCCGATGAACTTAGATCACTGGTGCTCCCTAGGTATAGATTTGCACTAGATAATAGATTAGCTATTAGGTCCCTCCATTTTATTATGAAATAGATAAGATATAACCGCAATTTCTACTCCAACAGCTTCTTTCCTCGCACTTCCCGTCTGTGAAATGCCCTTCCATACACTTGCTTCCACGACAGCTACAATCTCCAGGAGTTTAAATGTAAGGTCTATAGACACCTCCTAACACACTAGCTCGCATCCATTCTCTCAAACACCCTTCCTATCTGTCCAACCCTATCCTCCCTATCCTTACCCGTCTATCACCCTCCTTCTGACATTTTCTGTATCTAACCACTCTTTCCAATCACTTTCCCCTAAGTACCCCCCTGCGCAATAGTGGCAATGGAATGCCTTGCTTGTTGTGAACTGATTAAAAAAAATATATAGCAATCATAAGCATTATGAAAATCGTAGATTTTTGTTTTTAGGACCGGTAATGTTGCCGTAGTTATAAACGAATCATGTAATTGTAGGAAGTCCCAAGTAATTCCGATTAATACTTTTGCTATATAAACTACATACGCAGGAATGCCAACGGCACTGAACAATCAGCTTTATGAATCGTGTAATTATTTAGATTCTTCTAAGTAGAAATCTTAGATAAATTCACCAAGAGGAAGATGAAGGATAATATAGATTTGTTCCAGATACGAGAACAATAAACGTAATTTCCCGTTCGGAATACTGACAGAATTTTCAATAGATGTGCAGAAATTATATAATCTTAAGCCTTAGAGGTTACAGCAAGTCATATATAACATTACTAGGACGGGCGTGTTGAAACGTCGCGAAAGATTGGTATAGAGAAAAAATGTAACCTTTAATGTGATGAAATAATCTGTGAATTATGTGAAATAAAATAGAAATATCATTAGATAAGAATATGTTTTCGCATAGTAATTATTTAAATTGTACAATGAAATATTTCTAATACGTTTGAAAGAGATATCAGGATATTAGTAGCATTATCTTTAACAAAAGTAGAGAAACTATGATGACACCTTCACACTCTATCCGCACAAGGAAGCTGCATAAATACTTATGGACCACGCAAAATCAATTATATCTTCGATCCAGTTCACAACAGAAAAAGAAAATAATTAGTTTGACTTTCTGGATGTAATGCCAATTCCTACAGAATATGGTTTTCAGAACATCATTATATCACAATACGACCTTACCGAATAATAACTCAACTTCATTTTCCACCTTTCATACAGTTTGAAGAAAGGGACTTTCGATGTGTACGATATCGGACAAAAATATTGAGAGATATAGCCGAAACACACACCAATAATAAATTGTCATAATCAGATGTACCCATTTGAACAACAGTTATCCGGTAAGCATAACATCTATCCCTGAGGACAGAAAGGACAAGGAGGAAGGCGTCTTCTAAATGTAAAGCTACAGGTACATCAAAAAGCTGTTTCAAGGAGTGAGACCATAAAATCGTGAAATGGAAGGAAAGTGATAGTCATCAATCCATGTGGAAAGAGGTGATAATGATTGACAAGAAATAATACCGGAGATTTAAGCATCCGAAGAGATCAGTACGTATGCTAAGCTATAAGAAATAAATACAAAATAGGAGTAGCTAATAAACAAAGGAAGAAAACTTACAAAAGTCAAAACAGCAGCGGTTGTTCAAACATGACAGGCAGCAGCAGTAGCATTCAATAAATTGTTTGCACTTTGATTACAAAATATATTTTGTCATTTGTTATACATCTTCAGACTCCGCTCTATTCAGAACTTACTGAGAGAAAAATCGTAAGTTTAAACTTAGGATTTTTCATCTCACGTACTACTACTTGCGTAAAATCTAGTTACAAAATAATTTTTAATTTCTTCATCATTTTGTCCTATATACTTTTGATAGTTGGTGTACCTATCAAATACCCTTGTTTTAAAAGGATCTAACAAAACACTTGTGTTACAAAACGAATTCTCATCTTTTATAAATTTGGGAAGTGTAAGAAAGCAATTCTACTAATCAGGGACGGTCGTAATATTATGCAGATTTTTCACCCTCGTAATTAGAATATGTAATGCCTTGAAGACGGCATCTATTTTGGTTGACATTCTTTCTTCTGCATCGAAACCGTTGGAATTGCAACAAATGTATATTTCCTTCCGATTACTGCTACTACGAAGTGAAACTCTGAAGGCGATGATGAGGTCGAAATAGCAAAAACTTTTTTTTTTCATTTATATTTGTATATGACAAGCATAATAACTGGGCATTTAAAATCAAAATAAGCACCTTAGGAATATCGTAATCAAAAATAATTTAGGGCATCCAAATTCAAACTATTGACAATAAGCAAAGTAAAATCCTTACAAATATCCCGCCAATGCAGACTAGACACTGTCAACCATTTTACATAATAGACTGTCTAGCTGACTCTGGTTATCGTTTTAGATCGATGATAGAGTTTTCAGCATACGAAGTTATAGAAATAAAAGAAATAATAAATTCTATTTCATTAAACAAAATTATGTAGGTTAGACTACTGACAGTCAATCCGTCAACCCTCACAGGCAGTTTCGACTACCCCTCATAAGCATGGACCACGCGAGTCTCTTTGAAAGTAATACACTGCGCCTCCTCCGCCACACCTCAATTGCATCCATTACATTGAATCTATAGTTAAATCGACTGCTAGGAAGTTTGGGTCACTGTATCGCGCCAGGAAGTTTTCTTTCTGCCTTAAACAATTAGAAATCAACCATCCGACCGTGTATTGAATACTGTTGTCATATCTGGTCGGACTCCCCTGCTATTCATCTCAGGGTTCTCGACAGGCTCCAAAAGAGAATCTGTAATGTGATCATTCTGGACGTGGTTGCTCATTTCTAGCCACTTTCTCATCGACGGCATGTGTCTTCCGCAAATATTTTCATAGTTTCTGTTCCGACAAGTTTAGTTCACCGATACTCCTCCAAAATAATATATTCGAGCAACCAGACTGACAAATGTCCCAACTTTTTACAGTTAATATTCTATCAAATGCAGCCGTCACTTCTACTCCACCAACTTCTTTTCTCGCACTTTCCGCCTGTGGAAATCTTTGTCGTATACTTGCTTCCCTGACGGCTACAATCTCTGAGTATTTAAATGCAATCTCTTATCCACTTGACTCCAGTCGGTCTCTCGCCCTTTCCCCATCATCTTGAGTATCTTTCTTGTTTTTTTCTTTCTAATTCTATCCTCGCAACTGTCATCCCACCAGTATTACCATCCTTATTTTGCTCTTTTTCTAACACCTCCAGTGGCCGATTCGTCTTCCTCTTCGCTCTCCTCCTGGTTAAGTTTTCACTCTTCTCTATGCAATAGTGGCGGTTTCCACATTGCTTTGGTCGAAATTATTAAAAAACGATTTTATTTTAATTACATCACCTCAAGCAAGGCGGTAAGGCCACTGGTGTGCATGGGACTAAGCAAGAGTGAATAGATTGGGAAAAGAGAAAGCCGGAAACCACATCCTAAACAGGGAACAACGGATGAGACGCTACATCTATTCAATAGTCGTGGGTGGAGTGAGATCTGGGCGATAGTTCAGTCTATCTACTCCAATTGAAAAATAAAAAAATAAAAATTTTAAAAATTAAAAAAAACCCAAAAAAAAGCAAAAAAGAAACTGAAAAAATTGGAAAAGAGAAAACCGGAAACCACATCCTAAACAGGGAAAAAGGGATGAGCGTAGAGGCTCAATAGACGTTGGTGGAGTGTGAACCGGGTGATAGTTCAGTCTATCTACTCCAATTGAAAAAAAAAAGAAAAAAGAAAAGAAAAGTGAAAATATTGGAAAAGAGAAAGCCGGAAACCACATCCTAAACAGGGTACAAGGGATGAGCCTCTACATCTGTTCAATTGACGTGGGTGGAGTGTGAACCTGGTGATATTTCAGTTTATATACTCCAATTGAAAAAAAAAATAAATAAGAAAAGAAAAGTGAAAAGATTGGAAAAGAGAAAGCCGGAAACCACATCCTAAACAGGGAAAAAGGGATGAGCCTCTACACCTGTTCAATAGACGTGGGTGGAGTGTGAACCAGGCGACAGTTCAAGATTTTTAGTTTCAACAAGGTCTAATAACGACATTATCTATATCAAAAGATGCAGAATATTTTGGCTCAGATACACCTACGTATGACCGTCTCATTATCTTTTTATTTTTAACAAATACAGGTCGAAATTTTCAAAATCAAAATCACTTCCTATCACATTATTTTAAAAAATTCTCACACCTTGTATAAAACCGCTGTTGGTAACCATGAGTTATCTGTTTTTAGGTGTACGTTCTAAATTAGCCTGCTATTGAACACAAAACTCTTTGGGTCAAGTTGCTGGAATTAACCAAATATGTGACTTTAAGGACAACTGCGATTGAATTTCTGGGACTTATCAATTTAATGTTTCAGTAAGCTTTTTTACCAGAGTAATATATTGCAATTTTTTATGTTAACAATTTTCTCTCGTCTTCGCACAAGGAATGAGGATGATATACCCCAGTAATCGTAACAAAGGGTTCGGTTCGAAATTCCTAGCAGTTGAAGAAGACCGGATCGTACAACGACCAAAACGTCATGAACATGACAACGAAAAAATATAGTCCGAATAATGTAAATTGTGCATGTTACCATACTGTTGCAACAACTGGTGGGACATTATATACTATTTTTCAAATATAATAATCTGTTAAAATTTAATGCAGTTCGGGAAAGGATTTAACATTGTAGGTGAAACAAAATATATTTTTAGACAGATCAGTAATACTACGTATTTCCTGGAACTTTCCATGATTCATTTTGTGGATTCCTATTTGATGATGATATAAAATATGTCATGAAATAAAGCCGTAATTTGATTAATAAAAATTGGAAAGTTATAGTCGAGAACGAGTAGAATTTTATTTAATAGAGATATCTATTAAAAGTATGTGAAAAACACAGAAGAATATTTATTTTCTTTCAAAGTCAGTTGTAACATTTTTATACAATTTTTGAAGGAAAACCCTTCGATAGCTTTTAGTATTATTTGAATTGAAATATTCACTCATCTTGAATAGGTTGTGTCAACTTTGATTTGTTACATTATCTGCATTGTTCGGATTGTTCTCGTCTTTATTGCCATATTCACAACGTTTCTGGCCCTTGTACACTCCGGCCTTCTTCAGTTGCTTCGAATTGTGAACTGAACCCTTAATTTTGATCATATATATATTATATATATTATTCTCATTCCATGGGCCATGGTTTTCCGTATGTCATGTACTTAACTCTCCTTACCTCAATTCTCTATGTTATTTGTTCACTGCTGCTGTAGCAAGGATTTGAACTCATATGTCTTTGGGTCAAGCCACTGAATCTAACCAACGTCTTTAGCCACTGGGCTATGTGTCAGAACAGTCCAAACAATGTAAATAGTATAAACATTACCTCATCTCAGAAGTGTAGACAAATTACGATTCGTTAATGCAGAAAATAAGGGCGGTTGAAAATATATAGACAAATCTGATTGTAGATCTAAATATTAGACAGTCACTCAGTTAAGTGCTATACGTGTTATACGCTTTAGGCGATCATGTCTCGAAAGAGACATGACTGACTGGACAGAAGATTATCCCGCAGTAGATTGCCATTGATATCTGCGCTAGACTGGTTGCCAGTCAAGGCTATAGAACACAACATTTTCCATCATTTAACACATAACTGGAGGGAAGACACAGATTAATACATTTCCCAAGACTATTTGTGCGTAAGTGAATGCAAGGAATTCGACTGGAATTCGAACTCGACATTCTAATTTGTCGTTCCGAGCCGATATTCACTGCACCACAACGAACATATCTTACTACATATCCATTTTATGCACCAGTAAAATATATACATGAGTAGTAGTGAATATAAAAGTTGAACTACACTCATATTTAATGTTTACAGAATATATATATATTCCGTATTTACAAATTTCTTATGTGCTTGAATTGTCACTCTAAGTCGGAGTTTAATTTAGACAACGCTTAGTGGAAAGGCAATTGTTATTTAGAAATGCCATTTCTCTTCCACTGTTCACGATGACGCACGCACACACGCACGCACACACGCACGCACGCACACACGCACACACATACATAAATATCTACATATAAAAAAAAAAATATATATATATATATATCTGAGAAAGAGCACTGTGAATAATTTCAGAGCTACTCAGTAACTTTGACATATTCGAAAAAGACATCACAATAATCAATAATTTATACTGGCAGTAAACCGCCGAGAGGAAATAAGTTCAACAAATATATAAAAATAAAAAGAGGTGTAAGACAAGGAAGCGTTTTCTCACCGGATTTATTCCACCTATACACAGAAGTTATTCTGACAGAGAAATCCTGTCTAGCTTTATCATTAGTAGTCACAATCTTAAAACATAAGATATGCAAATTACACATTGCTGATAGCAAAAGCGGAAAAAAATAACAAAATCCTTTACAGAATGTAGCAAAAGAAGACAAGAACGGATGACTTAATTTAAAGGAAAATCTCGTTGACAACAAAGAAATGATAAATGAACTGTTACGTAATATATGGTCTATTGCATTGGAGTGAATGCGGGACAATCTCTTAAAAGATGAAGAAGAGATTCGACGCAGCAGAAGTGTTTTTTTTTTAATCATTTCACCCCGAGCAACAATTGTAAAAAGATTAATTAGAAAAGAGTGAGGAGTACAAACTGGTTAGAAAGAAGCAATAGAAAGCTGAGAAAGCAGGTGCAATGACAGATGCATAGGTGGAGAGAAAGGGAAAGTTATACGGGGGTGGGGAGAGAGCTAGAATCCAATAGTTAGTAGATGACGATTGACTTTGCATTTAAATTTCTGGAGGTTGTAGCCGTCAGGAAAGCAAGAATACAGGAGCGAGTTCCACAGGCGGGAAGTGCGAGAGAAGAAGCTGCAGGAGTAGAATTGTCGTCTGCATTTGGCTGACCTGACTGTGAATGGGTGGGACCTAGTTGCCAGTCTGGTTGCACGAGTAAACACCTGTTGAGGAGGCACCAGTGACTTAAGTTCGTCCGAGCAGAAGCCATGAAAGTATTTATAGAACAGACAAAGGGAGGCCACATTTCGACGATGGGGAAGTGGCTGCAGTCGAGCCGCCAGATCAGTACCTATCACATTACAGACTCTTGGAGCTTGTCAAGAACACTGAGGATAATGGCAGGGGCGCCTAACCATAAATGGCAGCTTTACTCCATGCACGGATGGATGGTTGACTTGTATATATGCAGGATGGATTCAGGCGGAAAAAACATCCTGGATCGACATAGTGACCCAACCTTCTTAGCAGTAGATTTTGCTATGGATTCAATATAGTGGTTCGATTTGAGGTCTGAGGACATGGTAAGTCCGAGGAGGCGTAGTGTATTACTCTCCGGGAGAATTGCTTGATCCATGCTTATGGGAGGCAGGAGAGGTTGTCTGCAATGGTAGACAGACAACAGCTTGGTCTTGGATGAGTTGAAGTTGACAAGGCACTTCTTGCCCCAGTTCAGCACAGAGTGTAGATCCCGTTTAAGGTCACTAGCGAGATTATGTCTGTCCGCTACGACAGGTTTCTTACTGGTGCGGTAGTATATTGCAGTGACATCTGCGTAGATGCCTACTTGGGACTTGATCTCAATGGGAGGTTGTTGATAAAAATAAGGAAGAGCGTCGGGCCCAGGATAGAGCCCTGTGGGACACCAGCATTCGTGCTGTAGGACGAAGAGGCACGCCCATTCAAAACGACCTTCATTTTGCGGTTATTTAAGAAAGATTGGTTTAGGTCAAGCAGGCGACCGGTAATACCGTAACCCCGTAGTTTGCATAGGAGGCCAGAGTACCAAACTCTGTCAAAAGCCTTGGAGATGTCCAGAGCAACCGCGCGAGCCTCATCAGACTCATCAAGGGCCTGTAGCATGTACTCCGTTACGGTTGTTAGCAGGTCGGCCGTGGACCTGGCAAAGCAGATTGTTCTATGGAAAGGTGCTGTGGATACCTGGGCCTAACATGTGAGCAACATATGATACTCACAAGTCTAATCACGGGAAAGAATACCAAGGGAAAGCAGTGCGTCATATACTTGTGTATAAAAGCTCAAATTTTCCTAAAGCTTGTAAGTCTTATGAACAGTTTTTTTCTAAATTCATTGATACAAATTCTGACGAGAATGACACACGCAAAATAGACTACATGTGTGACAAGGGGTGTGGCTGAAATAGACTATAAGTGTGACAAGGAATGTAGGTGAAGTAAAGGAAAAATTAAACATATTAAGAATTACGTGGGTAGTAAGGTCATGTTCACCTACGTCCTGAAAGAACAGCGAACACAAAATAAATGATGACGTGAACCATTTCTACATAGGGAAAGGTACGGAAAATATTGAGTTAGTTTTACTGGCGCCTGAAATTTATAAAATCTTTTTATTAAAAGAGCTTTTCAGAAAAAGAAAACACACCCTATCAAGTATCCATGAGCGCTATATTTAACCTATTCTTTAAAGTGTTGTGGATTGTCTACATATTCATGATGTCATTGTTTTTTCTTTCTCAAGCTTAAGCTGTTTTCTCTCTTGCCATTATTTATGAAGGTTTTCTTCCTTCCCTTATATTTTAAATAGTGTGGAATGTCAAAATCTTCATGATGTTATCATTTTCTTAACGAGTTACCTGGGCTATTCGTTTTAACTGTTAGTGTTTTTTCAAATTTCACAAGTTTTGTATTGTATTCAAATTTCACAAGTTTTGTATTGTATTTAGCGCCATTCTTTGAGATTTAATGAAGTACTGACGTCTTTAAAACTTACTGAAATCTTTTGTTTTAAAACTCTTTTAATTATTTATCCTAGAAAACAGTTGCATGCAATAGAGAGTTTGGATATTTCTGAACGTATTGGACAACAGGCATTGCATCCATGTGGAAGTTTAGATTTCATGTGGCTATATATGAACATTAAACAAGTTCTTATGTTAATATTTTTGTTTCGTAGCATCTGGCTGTGTTAGACAAAACTAATCCCAGCGCAGATTATTCTTAGTCCAATCTCCTTATTTTCTATTCGAAATTTATTAAACAATATCCCTAAACTGAAGTATCTGAAATTTTTAGCATTTAATAATTTCATAACTTAAATTTCTATGATCAGTTTATAGTAGGTATAATTACTTCTTTGATTTCAATTCCAGAGAATAGTTTCTGCTTTGAAAATGTTTATCCTGTGTTATATTTATTGAAATGGTTGTTTTAGAACTTTTCACTCAGCTGCAAAGCGAGTAATACCCAAGCAGAAAATATTATTAAGGAGAGAGAACAATAAATGAAAGTGTTAGCGTAGAATTTACGCTTTCATCTAGCCATTTCAGCTGTAAAACGATGAGATTTTATCGCCAATCTATGACCGAGCTTAAATTAATTGAGTATATCTACCACAGAAAAGAATTCATTACAAGAATTACTATGAAATTATTTACAGAAAAGACACACAGAAGCAACATTATCTCTATATATACGACAGGAGCACCTCGCCATATATGACAGCAATATTCTAAGCATTAATGCAGAATAGACTTGCAAGTATCCTATGATTAAGGTGAGAAAATTGATTAGCAAAACACAGAGAAAAAACTTCCCTAGCAATTGATTAGACATAATCATTTCACTTCATGTCAGCGGAAAACGTTCACCTGAGAAATCGCAACGAATTCCTCACCTGAAAGTTAGAGTTAGCCAAACTTATGGAAGGCAGAAATGGTTTTCGCATATAATTAATGGAAATCAGTTTTATTTTGCTGTTTTTTGGGTATATTTATTATGCAGTTTATTTCCATAGTTATCAACCGAAATGAAGAACCGGTTAGAGAGAACTGAAGTTAGTTTATGAGAACATTTATCAAAGATTATTGCAGGGTTACCAAGTCCTCATACCTTGAGAGAATCCAGTTTTGAGGCAATATCAGAAATTATGGACAAGATAATATGCATATCATTCAGTAGCGACTAAGCCCTCAGTAGGAAGTCAGGCACATATACACTAGGTGGGTCAAGAGTACACGTTCTGTTTCATCAGTAGAAGATATTAACAACTTCATTTGATATAGGGTGTCTCATTATATCAACAAAGATGAAGAGAATGTTTGCTGAAAGAACCTATGTCTGACAACTGCACTCCGTCTCAGGTTACCCAAACAGAATCAAGTCATGTCTGTCAGAAAATGTCTGGGACCACCTTAACCCTTACATCTGTTAGCCTCCCGACTGCACCTCACTTGATTATTTTATGGAAGGCGCAGTTGAACGAGAAATTAACAAAATTCCTTGTAACACCAAAGATGAACGGAAGATAAGGATATGGCAGAATTTACTAATTTAAACAAGGAGACCGCCTAGAAACGTTACAAGAGATTCCAAAGTCGTCTGGAGTTCAAGGTTAAAGCCAATGGCGATTTTATTGAATGAATTTACTATTTGGTATTTAAAGATATTTTAGTGCAATTTCGGTAAATATATTTGCTAAAGGGAGATGTCTGTCTAATTTTCATTTTGAGTAATTTAGATGACAATTTATCAATCGCACTCTGTATAAATGCATGTGTGTTTGTGCGCACACGTTTTGTATTTAATTTTTCCTTGGCTTGCAGCATATTTATTTCACGATATTTTTTCAATCATTCTGTTCATTTGTGTTGTTTACATTTGCTGTAATTGTAAAATTATTATGCAATATTATTTATAGTGACATGTAATTGATTCTCTTATATAATATCCGATTCTGAGCGTTCTTACTTTTTCGGTGCCGTTCAAATTTGCCTAAAGCCGGTAAGTCTTACGAGCAGGTGTTTTTGGAAATTGATTGATACAAATGCAGACGAGAGTGACACACGCGAAATAGACTACAACTATCGAATCTATTTTTGGTATCTGAGAGTGTAATAACCAGACTTTGTAGAAATCAATATTTAAAGCGACCTGTTCAGTACAATTGAGATATAAACCAAAACCGTTATTCAAGTCGTTCCCACAGAAATTTACTTTGTTCACTTTTTGAAATGTTCATTTGATTTTGAATGGATTGATGTAAAGTGTAATTATTGAGTAATAATATATATATATATGTGTGTGTGTGTGTGTGTGTGTTTGTATGTGTGTGTGTCTGTTTTCACTGCTAGTGCGAACGTGTCTATGTAAGACATGTTGATCACACTTTTTCACAGATTACATGAATAGTACTTATTTCTTTTCGACATTTATTTTGGAATGGTATTTATAGTTCCATGCATTTGCACAGACTTCTGAAGAAGGTTTCTTGCAGTTTTCCTATTCATCTATTTCGTTTGATATGACCTGTGTGGGTTAATTACCCGAAGCCCCGCATTCTCACTGTTTTTACAAAGGTTTTAACCGTTTCAGATGCTTATTATCACGTTTACCTTTTTATAATTTACTTTAAAACTTCTTCATTCATCATTTATGATCGCGGTTATCTCTACAATTGTCAGTGAAATTGTATCTTGGTTGCTTCAATTATGCTTTTTTTTTCTGACCACATACCCCACTTTCTGCTATCGTATATCGGCGGACCTCAAATGGAATGACTATATCGAATCCATTGCCAAATCTGCTGCTATGAATGTCGGCTCCCAGTGCAGGGCCCGGAAGTTTTTCCCACCTGAATCTATTCTGTACATATACAAATCTACCATCCGCCCGTGTATTGAATATTGCTGCCATATCTGGTCGGGTGCCCCTGCTGCTCTCCTTGGGCTTCTTGACAAAATACAAAGGAGGATCTGTAACGTGGTTGATACTGACTTGGCAGACCGGCTGTAACCACTCTCTCACCGGCGTGATGTGGCTTCCCTGTCCCTCTTCTACAAGTACTTTCATGGCTACTGCTCCGATGAGCTTAGATCACTGGCGCCGCCTAAGCATGAATTCACACGAGATACTAGATTACCAACTAGGTCCCACCCTTTTACAGTTAAACAAATAAGATGTAACCGTAAATTCTACTCCATCAGCTTCTTTTCTCGCGCTTCCCGCCTGTGGAACTCCCTTCCACAAGTCTGCTTTCCCGACAGATACAATCTCCAAATGTGTTTAAATGTAGGGTCAATAGACACCTCCTGTCACACTAACTCCCAATTATTCTCACAACACTCTCATCTACCCAGCCCTCATTCTCGGTATCCTTACCCGCCTATCACCCACCCTCTGACATTTCCTATATTTAATCATCCTTTCTCCACTCTATGTAGCCCCCTGCGCAGTAGTGGCAGTGACATGCCTTGCTCGGGGTGAAACGCTTATAAAAAAAAATATTTTCCTGATCAGTCTTATCTTACTCAGTGCCATATAAATATTTTTCCCTATTTCCTCTGCCACTTTGAAATTCTCTTTCACTTTTTCCTTAATTATGCTTCAGCTATTTGAACTGTACTCTATACTATTCCTTGTGATAGCTACAATGCATTTTCTTTTCTTTAATTACACCTGAGGTCCTCATAATTAGTGCAGAATTTATAAGTTACATATGCATCAGATATTTCTGAATATTTCTTAGAACGTATTATAATGTATATTCTACTTATATAAATGGTGAAGAGAATTTTTTTATAGTATTAATCAAATTATACATCTGGAAGCGAATTTATGTAAATGGAATATTACTTCAAAAGAAAGATCGTTGTATTGATCAAATCCACAATGTTTTTAAAATTTACAATTATTCAGTAAGTAGGAATAGATATTCG